>JAQOWM010000050.1:0-288128 GCA_029041755.1 Resseliella maxima
CGCAATAAACTCATTTCATATATGCACGAAGTTTTCAAATATAATGCATTTGAAAGCATCATTAGACGAAAAAGAACAACAGGTCTAAATTGACAATTCAAAATGTAATAAAAGCCGAATATTTTCTACTGAGTTAATCATTCATTTCGTGTTTTTTAAAGTAGCAAGTCGCTTGTCATCACAGTTAGCTCAACTCGAACAGTGTTAATCACAGTAAAATTTTAAACAGTTTTTTCTTTTGTTTCGTCAAATTCAACAAAATAATTTTGCAATGGTAAGTTTTCTTCAAAAAAACCTAATTTTATAATTCTTTTTAACAAAAAACCTTGGATTTCCATCATTTTCAACCAACGAAAAAATAAATTCATTTTCTTTCGTATATTTTCAGAGTGCAATAATTAGATTGGAAGCAGGCGATGGTGAAATTATTGAAACCGATTTGGAAATTGCCAAATGCGCAGGCACCATCAAAGCAATGTTGGAAAATTGCTATATAGATGAAGGACCAGGTGAAATTGTGCACATTGAATTCAAGAGTGTTGACTCAAATATTCTGCGCCTTGTTTTGAAATGGGTAGAATATCATAAAGACAATGCTGTGGTTGAAAAAAATGAAAAAAATAAAACAAATGAACGAAAAGAGGAAGTATTGAGTGAATGGGACACTGATTTCCTCAATGTCGATCGGGGTGAGTAAATTTTTGAATTTTATAAAGAAAATATTTAATTTAGATTATCTTTCTGTATTTACAGAGACTTTGAAATAATTTTCGTTGCTAATCACTTGGACATACAAAATTTGGTGCATTGTTCTAACATAGCGTTTTCAAAAATGATAAGTGACGAAATGACAGAAACCATTCGTAGAACACTCGAAAATGAATGATTTTACATCGTCCGAAGATAAACACAATCGCATTTAGAAGACATAACTTGGAGAGAAATGGAAAATAACATCACGATCGAACATAAACAAACAAAGAATTTCAATTTAACAATCAAGAACAGGAAAAGAAAAACAGTCGAATTCATTCACTTTAAACTTTTATTTGAAAATTGTTCTTAATTTTAACAAACATTTAAAAGAATAAAAAACAAATTAACATATAGAGAAATTTCTACTTTCGCTTAATTTATTTTTGCTTTAACCGTAAATGGAGATACTACAAAAGCCTGTGGAAAATTCCTAACACAGAAGTGAAAATGCAATTTTGAGCATAATTCGTAAGTCATTTTCGATTTACTTTAAACGGTGAAATCCATATTGTGCCTAATTCATCTCACTTTGGTTTCACAAACACATTTCCTCTACAAGTTTTCTTTCCAAGGAAAATATCATAGTATGAGACTACTTTAGTTAGAGAATAAGTTGTTTTGATCATGGAAAAACGTAGAACATGTTGATTTAATATAAGAAAAATTGAATTTATAGTTCGGAAAAGTTTATCTTACGGATGTAAGACATCTTGTTTTACCCTGTACGCTGTACGCCAAAATTTCTTAACACGAGCCGAAAAAAAAAATCTGATGATGCAGAATTGTTAGGATAGTTCAAGAATAGAAACCATTAAATTTTTCAGCCATGGATGATAACAAAATAGGCATTTCACGGTCAACAGAAGTGTCCAAAATAGGCATTTCACGGCATTTTCGCCAAAGGAAGTAAAAGTCGTAAAAGTCAAAATTAAAAATGCAAAAAATATAGTTGGCGCACATTGAGGAACATGTAACACCAAACTAATTACCGGCTGCAACGATTGCTGCTATCAATCGTTATTGAATTTTTAGGCTCATTTTCATATTTGGTAACAATGCATTAGGCAATAAATTCAAAGAAAGAGTGTTCGAAATAGGTGGAAATTGTTTATATTTGATATTGTGTTAACATGAATCACCAGAAGAAAAAAAAACATTCATCGTCTATGCTTTTTCTCTTTACCATACTGTTTCAATGCAATGCGAATTCAATAAATGTAACAATAGAACAATACAATCTGTTGCTCTATTGTTTACTGTGTAACAATTTAAAATATTCAATTGATTTACCTGGTTCTGAGATGGCGTAAGGTGTTCAACACGAATCCTGCACTCATAATATGGTTTATTTACTAAAGTATCATTACCTGTTCTAGGGTTAATTTCGAACAATCTCTGCCTAATTGCATATCATTAGGACTATTTATTAACATTAAGACGAATACACAACGTAATTTGCAATCGTAAAAAAAATTTGCAGAAATCAAGTCCTAATGAACATCCATTTGTTTATCATTATTATATGGCACCACACATTCAACAGTAAAAAGTCCATTATTTTTTCAAAGTGTGTGGAGAAAAAATAGCAATTCATTAGCTCTATTTTTGAAGAGAAAAAAAATGATACTATTCAAAGTGATTTGAATTGTTATTTTACTCGGCCGTTCATCATGAAATTATTATTGTTTGGTATTGCCAAAAGGGTAGTAGACTAGGTAGTTGATAATTTGTACGTATTTGTTTTGTTTTATTATAGTCATTATGGTGCAATAACTCAAACTCATAGTATGAAAAAGCTAAATAACACTGCTCAGGAAAGCACTCTATATAGCCCTGTGCATAAGTATGTGAGTCTTCCCAATATTCGTCATATCTGACCGTAGACAATCTTACAATGTATTTTGAATTACAGTAAAACCTCTACTTAATGGAATCCCTCGGGACCGAAGAGATTGTCCGCTATCTCGAGTTTTCCGCTATTTAGAATTTCCGCTAAAAGGGATAAAATGGCTTAACAAAATCAAAATTTCCGCTATTTAGAGGTTTTTTCTTTATTTTTAACATTTTATTTAACATTTTCAGGCAATAAATAGCTAATGATTATATAGATCACAGAAACATCAAATTCATGCTATTTGCAATAAGTATAGTTATTATTCTTTTGTGAAAAAATCAACAATCGATGTTTGTTTTAAATGTTTTGAAGAATAGGCGTCTTGAACCATATTTGACATTCAAATTCAACACATTCTTTTCAGTTTAAAATACACATTGTTTTTATTTTCAATAAAATTTGTAAACATCAAAACAAACAACAGAGAACGGTCCAAAAATGTATAGTCAGCAAAATGATTTCACATGCATTTTTGTTATCCATCTCTGGCAAATATGCACTGAAATGAATAATGTGAGTTTGGAATAAATGAATGAGTGATTGTGAGCATCTTAGAATTTTTAAATTTTCAATTTTGACCGAAATATGGAGAAATTTTTTTTGCATGAAATGTCCATTTTTCCGCTATCTAAAGGTTTTTTTTCCGCTTTTGAGAGGTGATTTTGGAGGAAAACTTCAATACAACAACAACAACAACAATCATTTAAAGACCATTAATGCCTTTCAGCGTCTGGTCTGTCTTGTAATGGTCGGCCAACAACAATTCTCCTCCAACATACCCTATCGAGAGCCAGGTCTTCAGTTTCCCTATTCCAGCCATACCCTCTTTCATTCAAATCATTTTTTACCGAATCCAAATATCGTCTACGCGGCCTACCTCTACCTCTCGGTGCATTCACTTCAGCATTCAAAATTAACTTTGGCAAACGATACTCATTCATACGCTGTACATGACCAAACCATCTCAACCTAGACTTTCTTGCTACTTCATCAATCGAATCCACATTCAAATCTTCCCGTATTCTTTCATTCCTAATTCTATTTTCCCATTGATCCCTACGCGAAACACCCGAAATCATACGTAAAACTTTCATATCAGCCACCTCCAAACCATGAATTAAGTTATTTGAATCGACCCAGCTCTCGCTGCCATACATGATAGTTGGTCTGAAGATTGACCCATGAATCATCAACTTCGTCTCCTTACTCAACTCTCGCTTATTGAAAACATGTGACCTAAGTTGAGCAACAACTTTGTTACCATTCACTCTGCGATGTTCGAACTCCTTATCCAGTTTGCCATCTTCCGAAAAGATGCATCCTAGATATTTGAATTGCGACACCTGCTCAAGCACACCTCCATTCAACATACAATTTACTTGTTTCCTATCTTTCCCTATATGCATCACCTGTGTCTTTGAACTGCTAATGGTCATTCCAAAGTTCGTACAAGCTGATTCTAAATCGCTAATGCTGTTTTGTAGCTCTTGTTCTGAGCCCCCAAACAATACTAGGTCATCCGCATATGCAAGAGCGGAGATAATGTTTCCCCCCAAAACTACGTTACCCCTCAGCTTAGCTGACTTGATCAGTTTGTCCATATAAATTATAAATAAAAGGGGTGATATTGTACAGCCCTGTCGAAGACCATTTCGCACTTCAAACCATTCACTCAATTCCCCATCCACTCTCACAGCCGCTTCACAATATCTGTACAAACTCTTAATGGCGGAAAACTTCAATGGCGGAAATTTTTTCCCGCTAACTGCAGGTTTTCCACTAAATAGAGTTTCCGTTAAGTAGAGGTTTTACTGTATATCATTTTTTTTTCTTCAAAAACAGAGCCATGCAAGTAAACAAGAATTCCAAAGAAAATTAGTTTAAAATGTTGGTAAAAAGTATTTTTCTTAGCAAAGTACCGATAATGTCAATTCGGAATTCGGGCCATTCAGAGAGAGTCGAAAATCTGTCATGCTTATTATAAATACAGGAAATGATGGATCACCTCTGAGAATCCACTCAAGCAAATGAATTCTTCCTTAGATTTTTCACCTTATATTCGCAAATAATTCATATGTTAGATGTGACTCACATGTCATATCACATAAAAAAGAAGCATGCGAAAAAATGCCTAAAAAATAATTATAGTAAAAATATTCCATTCCATTATCAATTATTTTTGTATAATATAGTCTTTTATTCAAATAATTGAATACAAAATATATTGTTTTGTGACCACAATAATAAATTATCTTTGAAAAAAAATATTTGTAATAGAATGTGTTTGTCTGTAATTTCATTTTTAAGGTTAATTTTTGTTTGGTTTATATTTATTTTCGCAAAATTCAGAGTAAAAAAGACGCACGAAACAATCAATCAGTATCAGTAGCAACCAAACAATAAACAAATCTTTTCAAAATATTTAAATTGTGTAAGAACGTGCGAATTGGATTTCAATTGTTTTTTGAATTCATTTTCAAATTGAAATTGTACTAATTAATTTGATTTGTGAAAAATTTCATTGTTAATAATTCATTCCATGTTTGCTAATGTTTAGATTGTTTTGACCGCCCTCTTTGCTTTGGCCGCAGCCAAACCTTGGTTGCTCCAGCTGGTAAGTTTATCATTTTTTATTGCTGATCTTAGCATATTTGTTCGCCATTTGAATGACGATTTTTTTCTACAGTCATGGACAAAATTGAGTATACCCCTTATGAAAAAAAATTCTTTGGTTCATTTCATTGCGTTTTTATCGAATTTTTGTTACGATAAGGATTATATTTTTTGTAAAATAATGTATTCTAAATAATACCGAGAGATTTTTGATAAATATTTTTGAATTTTAGGATTTTTATTTAAAAATGTAGAAGTATGGCGTTTTTGCGTTGGACAAAATTGAGTATACTGTGTAATAATTTGAATGAAAAATGAAGAAAAATCAAAAAAATGTTTGGGATTCGGTCTAATTCTAATATTTGGTGTTTCCACCGTTGGCTTTGATCACAGCTTGAAGTCGATTCGGCATGCTTTCAAACAAATTTTGCAAATAATCTGGACTGAGTTCATTCCATGCAGTTTTGAGGCTTTCATAGAAAGTTTCGCCATTTGTGCGGCCACTCGGTGGTACTTTTGAGTCGAGTTGGGACCATAGGTTCTCAATTGGGTTTAAGTCTGCACTTTGAGCTGGCCATTCGAGAACATTGATTGCAGTATTTTCGAAAAAGCGCTTAGTTACGCCGGCCGTATGCTTCGGATCATTGTCCTGCTGGAATATAAATTGATCAGCAATATTCATCTTGCGGGCTGATTCTTTGAGATTGTGTGCCAAAATGTGGATATAATATCGAGCATCCATAATACCATTGATTTTGTGCAAATTTCCAACACCGAACCACGAGAAACACCCCCACACCATAATGGAGCCGCCGCCATATTTCACAGTTTTCATGGTGTTCTTGTCAAGCAGCGCCTCGCCGCATTTTCGGTAAATTTTACGGCGTTTTTTCTTACCAACCAATTCAAACTTACTTTCATCGCTCCAAATGATGTTTTTCCAAAAAGATTTTGGCTTATCGATGTATTTTTTGGCGAACGCCAGACGTTTCTTCTTGTTGGTTGGTGTGATTAATGGCTTCCTGATAGATACACGGCTAAAAAATTTGAGTTCATCTTTGATTTCTGTACTCGTGGTGTCAGATTGCTTCTTTATTTGTCGAATAATAAGCGCATCTTCTCTCTCGGTTGTCGCACGTTTACGACCACGACCTGATATATTACCGATTTGTTGTGTTTTCTCGAACTTTTTACATATTTTTTGCACAGCTGATTTTGAAACAGAGTATTTTTCAGCGATTTTACCGTAACCCAGACCGTTTTGGTGATCCTGAATAATTAAATTTCGGATCTGAAGAGCGATTTCATTTCGCGCCGCCATCATGTCAATGCACAATGATAAAATGATCGAATTTCATAATGTGCAGCAACAGAAACGTTAAAAACAACTTGTTCACCATGCAGAATAACGGTACCGTTAGCTGACAAGTGATACAATACGAAAACAAAACATTCTACGCAATGAACAATCTAAAACAATACACAGTATACTCAATTTTGTCCAACGCAAAAACGCCATACTTCTACATTTTTAAATAAAAATCCTAAAATTCAAAAATATTTATCAAAAATCTCTCGGTATTATTTAGAATACTACTTTGGGCAAAACCTACCGGGAAATTTAAATTTAAACTTCATTGGTCTTCCGATAGGGACAAGTGTTTTTATTTTTAGGTTGGCAGTACTGTCTTTGACATCTGTGTCAAATTTCATGACAATATCTCTATTTTTCAAGTAGTTTGGTTTGTGATTTGTGAGCAACCAAAAGTGCATTTGGCGATTTTGCACATTTTTTCCATTTTTTTCTCAAAAGAAGTTATAATAAATTTTGTTTGCAATATCAAATTTCGACAAACAGATCTTTTGAGATCATATATTGAACCTTCCTCTATCGAACTGTAATAAGATCCAGGTTTTTCAAACGACAGAAAATTTTCCTAGAAGTTGAAGAACACCTAAACCTCTGAAAATCGGCTTGAACGACCATCAACATCAAAAAAATGAGAAAATTTTCAGTGAAACATCGTCGATGAACTTTAAGAGTGATGGTTAGATCTCTTGGTTCTCCACATAAACTATGAACACCGTTTCAAAAGCTTTTTTTTAAGTTAAAAGTTCCAATTCACGTTTGGTTCCAAAACCATGAAATTTCTTTGATTGGTTTTTTTAGATTTTTCCACCAAAAATTCAACTCATATCGTTCCGCAACCACCTTATTCACCTGATTTAGCTCCGTGTGACTTCTGGCTGTTCTCTAAGCTAAAAAGACCGCTCCGGGGACATCGTTTTGAGTCGATTGAAGAGATTCAACGTGAATCGGCGCGCGCTCTGAAGGCCATCCCTGCCAGTGACTTTTTGGCATGCATCGAAGATTGGAAAATACGTTGGCATAAGTGCATTGCGTCGGGAGGGGATTACTTTGAAGGCGATGAAATTGATTTGGAAGAATAAAAAAAGAATTTTTGAAATATAACCAAATTCCCGGTAGGTTTTGCCCACAGTAGTACATTATTTTACAAAAAATATAATCCTTATCGTAACAAAAATTCGATAAAAACGCAATGAAATGAACCAAAGAATTTTTTTTCATAAGGGGTATACTCAATTTTGTCCATGACTGTATATCTTAATGTGGTTCTAATCAATCTTCTTTGTCTGTTTTATTGAAATTTATAGTCTCAAGTTACGCTGCATCGTATGCTGCACCAGCTGGTTAGTTTATGCTTCAATGAATCATCCATTTATCTTTCAACAATTGATATTTGTAGGGCTGTGAGTTAAAACGGTTCATACAAAATCTCAGAATAAAAACGGTTAAGAAATGTTTTTAGTAGTAAAATCGCTAGTTGGGCGATATTAGTAAAAAAATGATATACAGTAAAACCTCTACTTAACGGAAACTCTATTTAGTGGAAAACCTGCAGTTAGCGGGAAAAAATTTCCGGCATTGAAGTTTTCCTCCAAAAATGATATAATTCAAAATACATTGTAAGATTGTCTACGGTCAGATATGACGAATATTGGGAAGACTCACATACTTATGCACAGGGCTAGAGTGTTTTCCTGAGCAGTGTTATTTAGCTTTTTCATACTATGAGTTTGAGTTATTGCACCATAATGACTATAATAAAACAAAACAAATACGTACAAATTATCAACTACCTAGTCTACTACCCTTTTGGCAATACCAAACAATAATAATTTCATGATGAACGGCCGAGTAAAATAACAATTCAAATCACTTTGAATAGTATCATTTTTTTTCTCTTCAAAAATAGAGCTAATGAATTGCTATTTTTTCTCCACACACTTTGAAAAAATAATGGACTTTTTACTGTTGAATGTGTGGTGCCATATAATAATGATAAACAAATGGATGTTCATTAGGACTTGATTTCTGCAAATTTTTTTTACGATTGCAAATTACGTTGTGTATTCGTCTTAATGTTAATAAATAGTCCTAATGATATGCAATTAGGCAGAGATTGTTCGAAATTAACCCTAGAACAGGTAATGATACTTTAGTAAATAAACCATATTATGAGTGCAGGATTCGTGTTGAACACCTTACGCCATCTCAGAACCAGGTAAATCAATTGAATATTTTAAATTGTTACACAGTAAACAATAGAGCAACAGATTGTATTGTTCTATTGTTACATTTATTGAATTCGCATTGCATTGAAACAGTATGCTAAAGAGAAAAAGCATAGACGATGAATGTTTTTTTTTCTTCTGGTGATTCATGTTAACACAATATCAAATATAAACAATTTCCACCTATTTCGAACACTCTTTCTTTGAATTTATTGCCTAATGCATTGTTACCAAATATGAAAATGAGCCTAAAAATTCAATAACGATTGATAGCAGCAATCGTTGCAGCCGGTAATTAGTTTGGTGTTACATGTTCCTCAATGTGCGCCAACTATATTTTTTGCATTTTTAATTTTGACTTTTACGACTTTTACTTCCTTTGGCGAAAATGCCGTGAAATGCTTATTTTGGACACTTCTGTTGACCGTGAAATGCCTATTTTGTTATCATCCATGGCTGAAAAATTTAATGGTTTCTATTCTTGAACTATCCTAACAATTCTGCATCATCAGATTTTTTTTTTCGGCTCGTGTTAAGAAATTTTGGCGTACAGCGTACAGGGTAAAACAAGATGTCTTACATCCGTAAGATAAACTTTTCCGAACTATAAATTCAATTTTTCTTATATTAAATCAACATGTTCTACGTTTTTCCATGATCAAAACAACTTATTCTCTAACTAAAGTAGTCTCATACTATGATATTTTCCTTGGAAAGAAAACTTGTAGAGGAAATGTGTTTGTGAAACCAAAGTGAGATGAATTAGGCACAATATGGATTTCACCGTTTAAAGTAAATCGAAAATGACTTACGAATTATGCTCAAAATTGCATTTTCACTTCTGTGTTAGGAATTTTCCACAGGCTTTTGTAGTATCTCCATTTACGGTTAAAGCAAAAATAAATTAAGCGAAAGTAGAAATTTCTCTATATGTTAATTTGTTTTTTATTCTTTTAAATGTTTGTTAAAATTAAGAACAATTTTCAAATAAAAGTTTAAAGTGAATGAATTCGACTGTTTTTCTTTTCCTGTTCTTGATTGTTAAATTGAAATTCTTTGTTTGTTTATGTTCGATCGTGATGTTATTTTCCATTTCTCTCCAAGTTATGTCTTCTAAATGCGATTGTGTTTATCTTCGGACGATGTAAAATCATTCATTTTCGAGTGTTCTACGAATGGTTTCTGTCATTTCGTCACTTATCATTTTTGAAAACGCTATGTTAGAACAATGCACCAAATTTTGTATGTCCAAGTGATTAGCAACGAAAATTATTTCAAAGTCTCTGTAAATACAGAAAGATAATCTAAATTAAATATTTTCTTTATAAAATTCAAAAATTTACTCACCCCGATCGACATTGAGGAAATCAGTGTCCCATTCACTCAATACTTCCTCTTTTCGTTCATTTGTTTTATTTTTTTCATTTTTTTCAACCACAGCATTGTCTTTATGATATTCTACCCATTTCAAAACAAGGCGCAGAATATTTGAGTCAACACTCTTGAATTCAATGTGCACAATTTCACCTGGTCCTTCATCTATATAGCAATTTTCCAACATTGCTTTGATGGTGCCTGCGCATTTGGCAATTTCCAAATCGGTTTCAATAATTTCACCATCGCCTGCTTCCAATCTAATTATTGCACTCTGAAAATATACGAAAGAAAATGAATTTATTTTTTCGTTGGTTGAAAATGATGGAAATCCAAGGTTTTTTGTTAAAAAGAATTATAAAATTAGGTTTTTTTGAAGAAAACTTACCATTGCAAAATTATTTTGTTGAATTTGACGAAACAAAAGAAAAAACTGTTTAAAATTTTACTGTGATTAACACTGTTCGAGTTGAGCTAACTGTGATGACAAGCGACTTGCTACTTTAAAAAACACGAAATGAATGATTAACTCAGTAGAAAACATTCGGCTTTTATTACATTTTGAATTGTCAATTTAGACCTGTTGTTCTTTTTCGTCTAATGATGCTTTCAAATGCATTATATTTGAAAACTTCGTGCATATATGAAATGAGTTTATTGCGGGTCAGTGATTAAAAGTAATAATGTAAACCTTGTATGCATAAGGGGTCATGCAGTCTGCAGACTGATTGGTGCAGCTTCAATACGCCATAAAAAAAATTGCAAACGTGAAATAAACAATAGTAAACAAAACGATTGCAAAAATTTTGAATAAAAATCTGTAAACATCATGCAGAAATGCTATGTTAATAAATCTTTCTTCGTTTCCTTTTTCATTAAATATTCGATTGAAAGAGGAATAAAAAATTCCGAATGAAATTCCCCCTTGTATAATGAATTGAATGCGATTCCTTTTATCGCTTTCATTTGGTTTACCTGAAAATAATGCCAAAAAGTAAACGCTGAAACAAGATTTTCAATATCAAAAAATTGGGTTTTTTTTTTTTAAAAAAAAGCTTAAAATATCCATTGAATATGATGCCAGGCAGTTACACTGATACATTTCATCTTTGTTCTGAAATTTAAATTTCCTTAGGACCGATTCTATCAATGATTCTATACTCCATCCAAAGATAAAAAAAAGAGACCTTCAATTCATTTCTGGTATAAAATTAACAAAATTCTGGACATTTCAATTAGTTTGCAATGGCATTCAGGCAACGAAAAGTATAAATTGACACACTGAACTAAAATTACCTTTGCACAATTGAAGTCAACTATAGCTGGCTATGAGAACATGAAAATATATATGTTTGAATATAATTAACAAAATTCAATTTAAATTGATTAATATTCTCAGCCCAAAATATCAGAATTTATTTTGGCATTGTGTTTTGATTGTTCACAATTTGATCATTCACATTGTTTGTGTAATTTAATCCATCTCACAATATTTTATTTGAACAAAGTCGCATTAGCAATGAAATCAATTGCCTCTTACACCATCTCTACGAGTACGGTGTGAATTTGAATGAATATCAAACTAAATTGTTCATAAAGTGAACTTTTATGCCATGGGCAAGTACATCAACGATCGATGAATACACTACGGCATAAGTCTGGCGGCGTTACATTGCAAGCGATCTCTATCATATATACATTGAATTGCACATACACCGTTACGGAATGCAAACGACAAATCGTATATTTTTTTGTTTGTTTGTCAATTTTTGAAAATTTGCTGCAAGTTTTCCATTTCATATTGCAGACTATTTCAAATAAATAATGAGACATAAAAGTTAATTGAAAGAACATTATTTTGGCATTTTCCATTGAAATATTTATTTTTATCTTGCAAAAAAATGAAAAAATACATTCAATCAAAAAGAATTTTTAAAAATTCAGACTGAAAATTGATTTTGAAAAATTTAATCTGAATTTAATGTTTTTGTTTGAGGTATACTGCATATCTGCAGATGATCGATGTTATTGTTGGAGATGTTCACCATAAGCCTGATCTGTAAGTGACTGGACCAGCACTATGAACACCATGATATGAAACTTTAGCAATAGCTGGAGCTGCTGCATAAAATATTTTTCATCGAAGATAATTTTAAATCATTCAAAATGTAAGGCTGAGAGTTAAAACGGTTTATACAAAAGCTCAGAATAAAAACGGTTAAGAAATATTTTTAGTATTAAAATTGCTAGTTGGGGCCAATTAGCTGCTGGTTGGTACCAATTAGTGAAACTAATTGGCCCCAAATAGCAATATTTACTACTAACAATAATTCTTAACCGTTTTTATTCTGAGATTTTGTATGAACCGTTTTAACTCTCAGCCCCACATATGAGTTTAAATTTTAATTAAAATGAGCAAAAAATGATTTCACCTTGCTTAAATTTCATTTTTAAATCACTGATAAGTAACAGTGTGGTTGGTTGATTTTCTCCTACATTAAATTGATAAAAACCAATATATATCTCATTGTGATAATTGATTGTTGATCACAAAAAATGGTAAACGTTTTACAAAAATCAAAATAAATGTTGAAAATAAAAAAAAGTCGAATTTTTAATTTAATGAAGTTTATTAAATTGAATACGAGTTCTGACTGCCGATTGTTGTATATGTGTGAATTCATATTTTGAATGTTAAATTTTGAATATTAATGCATTTTTTAACTCATGTATTCCATTGTTCTTCTTGTTGTTTGTTGTCATGACGTTTTGGTCAAGCGGAAGATTTTCTAATCTTTTTTTTGTTTTCTTTTTGTCGTTGAATGAATTAAAAGGATTAACAAAAACGTGTAAATTTGAATTATGTTGCGCATCTTTTACTCAACTAAAATAAATCCATTTTTCCTAAACATTTTCTGCTCTAACACACACCTATTCGATATAAACTGTAAAAGTATTAAAAGCGAAAGGAAATAAAATAAAATGTAGCCCATTTCGAGAGGAAAATTATGAATGACTGTTTTTTTTTTTTCAATTTATGTTATTTCTTTTTCTCGTTATTTCAGCGAAATATCTTAGTTTGTGTGAATATTTGCATCAAATTAAATCACCATTTCGCTGGCAATTTTGTAAGTGTGCATCTTATAATCGCATCGCATTGATTCGGTTTAAATTGCTAGTGTATATATACGTAAATTTATATTTAATTTGAAATTACTTCGAATCACTTGAAATTACCTTGTGTTACATAGAATAGATTAAGTTTCACGTTTGCATCATAAATTCAATTCAATAAATCATAAAAGATGATGATATGAAAGTACCCTACCTCTACCCATTGATGAAGATCTTTGTGTGTATAATCTCAATCAAAATAATTCAATTAATTGAAAAGTAAAAAGTAAATTTTTATACAAATCACCTGTTGCAATTAAATTATTTGACGCAGCAATCTTATTTAAATACATTTATATATTTTTTTATTCACTCATTTATTGGAAAAACATTCGTTTTTCGACCAAAAAAATATGCGAATGATGGGTAATTGATCTATTCGCAAATAACCTCATTCGCTTATAATCGATTCACAATTTTATTTATATGAATCATTCGCAAAATATTCGCATAATTTGTTAAAATTCGATTCAATATGGCGGCCTAATATTCTCATACAGAAGTATCAAGTTTTGCAAATAACTCATGATTTTTGCAAATAGATTTGTTTTTTGCGAATACTCTGCGAATATATTCGGCCGCCATTTGCAATTTTCTCCGCCAAATGCGAATATATTTGCAAAAACAATTTGCAGATTATTTACATATTCGCATCTATTTGAATGACATCCAAACCTCTAGTATTAAATATTATCTCATAACAGATTCACAGAAAATATCATTTCCGTTATGACTTCACGATGCATACGAATCGAATGATTTTTACAAACAAAGTGTCTAGATTAAAATATATTTCATTTACTATTAGCAACATTTGATAAAATTTTAAGCATTAAGAGAAACAAAGAAGAGAATAAATGAATGTATTCGTAAAAAGAAATTTTCATGCGTTCATTGTATGAAATTGACAAAAAAACAAACAATAATTTTATTCATATTAATAAACGTCTATTTTAAAAATGTTTTTTTTATTGATTTTCTTTCATTCTTTCATTTATTTATTTGCAAAAAAAATGGTATTTGACCTTAGAAAAATATAATTTTGATTTGAAATGGGTAGTATTGTCTAGATGTTTCTGATTGACGAAACAATTGAATGTGTTGGCATGCATTAACACCGAAGCCACCGCTCAATTTCACATGAGTCAGAAATGAATAGTGATTTTTGAAATCTTTGGCATATTGTGATTTAATTCCTGCAGCTTACTAAAAAGAAAAATTCAATAAAAATTTAGTCCAGTGACCATTATCACGGTTGTCAAAAGAAAAAAAAATAATAAAAATGTTCCAACCAATCTTACCTTCTTTATTTATAAATTTAATATCCACTACGCCCATGTCCACAGCATATGTATTCATAGTAATCGAAATATCTTTGATTTTTAAGTTATTTGTGGAAAAATCAAATTTCCATTCGATTTGAGATTGTTTCAAGACTTCTGTTCGAGCCAAATAGAACTGTTTCCAATCATTTTCAAATTGTTGAATCATATTTTCATCACTATGTAAGTGCAGCTATACCACAGATTTTTAATCTCTAAAATGTTTTTCGTATCATTTTCTTCTATATCTTCACAAGAATATCGCAGTTCAAACGGTTTTTTATTGGCTAAACTAATCTATCTAATGCTTTGAAAATCAACTAAATTAAAAGGAGAAAAAAAGATTTCAAAATTATTTATCAATAAAAAATTAAAATAAATTTAAATCATAAACATTAAATGAAAAGGAACGCTTACGCTTTTTTTTCTTCGCCACGTGCTAATCGCCAACTTAAATAATCAGAACCACGGCCTTTGCATTCCATCTTCGGTTGACTGTCGTTCAAGAATCGTTTCAATAGCTTCTAACATGTGACGCTTCATTAAATAATTTTTATGAATTTCAGGAAAATATTGTTGCCGTTTTTGTAGTAACCTCAATATGGTCGCCCGGAATTCCTCTTTATCGCACCTGGTACGACGTTCCAATGTTTCATTGTGATTATTCGTATAACGCCAGGTAACATCTTGTATATCATCATATGAATAAGCAATGACATAGTCGATTTTTCGTCCCCAACCATGTTCATATTATACAGCCGCCATTGTAAACATATTTTTTAATGTTTTCTGCATTTGTTATTGTTTGAATGAATATGGTTAGTAAATAGATTTTTTTAATTACAATCTATATTTAAAAGTTTTTCACTCTGTAGCATTACGTTATATCGCTAGATGTTTGGTATTTGAAAATAATCGAACCTCGAATCGAGCGTATTTTTATGAAGTCGAACTTTTTTCATGAAATCGAACGTTTTTACATGAATTCGAACCTTGAATCGAATCATTTTTCTCAAATCGAACTATCTTCATCATCAGATTGTGAGAGTGATTACATTTAAAAAATTGCAGATTACTCAATGCAATCGCTGCTCCGTAATTTGCAAACTAATTTGAACATTACACATAGTGATTGAACAGAAGCATGCAAGTTGCTGCATACATGATGCAATTTTCTACATATTTCATTAGGATATTCTTCTTTTTCTTCGCTCCCATCTTCCTCGTCCTCATCATCATCATCATCATACTCCCTAGCAGCATCGTCCTCGTCAATATGCTGATTCTCATCTATGGCAAACGATTGCTTCTAGAGTTTGAGTTGATGTGCACATTGGCAATGTGCGTGATTTCTTGTCAAATCTCTCATCACTGGCTTCATCAGAAGTCACATCTTCATTAGATGTATAAGCGTTCTTCGAGTGAATTGATCCATTTTCATTCTCGCTCATACTTGATGGTTGATAAAAAGTTTCACTTTTTTCATGGTGCTGCAGCATTTCATTATATTTACGCTTTTTTAATAATTGATTTAGCAACGAGACGATTACCATTCACACCGTCGTTCAATTAAGCTAAAATTTCAGCCTTTTGCATTGTATTCAAATGCATGATGTAGTTATACTGCTTGAATGTTCAACTTGCACTAACTTGTATCACTAGATGTTTGTTATTTAAATATAATGATTATATTATAATCGAATCTCAAATCGAACTATTTTCATGAAATTGGCTGTGAGATGTAGAGAGAAGGTAAGTATATGTGTGGAATGAGAGACTTTCTCGCATATACACACGCGGCTGCAACGGCAGCAGCGCTCACTCGTTTGCTGTCCATTTAATTGATATTGCTACACTCATACGTTAAAGCGGCATCAATGGAGCGAATCTTTTCAATTTTGCTTAATTCATTCTTCTTTTTTTTTCATTCTCTCTCGGTTCTGTCATATATATGCGCAGCAGTAAAAATTTCTCGAATATGAAGAAAATTATTTGAAATGAATATCCTCTTCTTTTACAGCCGGACAACATCGTAAATACAAACGAAACTGTATTCGTATGTAATTCGATTGTGTGCATACAATTAAAATGTGTAATGAATGTATTATTTTAGACAAAAGAACGTAACAAAAATGCATACAAACAATAAATCAATACAAACGCAGAACTCCATGCTCTACATAGGTTCTCACGTAAAATCCGTATTTTTGAAAAATGTCGATTTCTCGATGAAACTTTCATGAATTAAAAAACTGATTGCGGCATTGGATTCGGTATTGAAAATCAATTCAAATTTGCGTAGCGTGGAGGGCGGAGTGACCCTAGGGGTCAAAATAACCCCAAAAAGGTAAAATTCAATAACACGTGATTTTCGGCCATATTTTCTATGAAAACACATAAAACTATATGTGTCAACTGATAGCCAATTGAATTCTGACCCCTGGTTGGAGGGGACTAGGGGGGTAATTTTCTCCTCCTTAGACCTCAAAATCGCCTAGTAAGAAAAATTAGGGTAAAAAATATGTCTATGCAATTTAAGGGTATTTGGAGGAGAAAATTACCCCCTAGTCCCACCCAACCAGGGGTCAGAATTCAATTGGCTATCAGTTGGCACATATAGTTTTATGTGTTTTCATAGAAAATATGGCCGAAAATCACGTGTTATTGAATTTTACCTTTTTGGGGTTATTTTGACCCCTAGGGTCACTCCGCCCTCCACGCTACGCAAATTTGAATTGATTTTCAATACCGAATCCAATGCCGCAATCAGTTTTTTAATTCATGAAAGTTTCATCGAGAAATCGACATTTTTCAAAAATACGGATTTTACGTGAGAACCTATGATGCTCTACACATGTGTTTGCGATTTTTTTTTTTTTACTCACTGAACACAGTAGAGTACATGCGGGAGAATGATAGAATAAGTTCAAAACATAATCACATTGAATCACAATGTGAAAGCAATGCGAACATTTTGCACCAATCTCTGTTTGAGATAAACGAATTACGTTTATATTTTACTTATTTACATTTTTAAATTTCTAAATTTTTTTTGTGTATTCAAAATTGATTCAATTCAAAATATTAACGAAAATAGCATTTGCGACTATTGCGAAATGAAATGACAAGACAATGAAATATATTTTTACATGTTTTTATTATTCACATATGCATAATATAACAAATTATTTATTCCAATTTGTGTGTACGTGCGCACATGCATATTGTGTATGTACGTGTAGAAAAAAAAGAGATTCGGACAACAATCGTACTGGTTTTGAGTGTAACTAATTAAACTGAGAGAGAGAGAGAGAGAGAGAGAGAGGGAGAGAGAGAGTAACTGTAGAAATTAAGCCGCCATTGGAGCTGCTTGCAGCGCCACTGGTGGCGGAAAAAGGAACTAAGTAGGATTTTGGCAGCTCCCCATTTAAAATACCTTAAGACTGTTCCTGGAAACCGTGTTTTCCCACTACTGAAATGATGTTTTTCTTTGATTTAACGGATTTTGAGAGCAACGGCACGCATGCATTTAACTTGTTTCAATATTATGATGTTCATGTTCATAACTTATGATACTGTTCATATATTTTGAATTTTCTTCTTTTTTTTTCTCCTGCAAAACATTTTGGTATGTTATTTCCTCAATATCATGGTTGTTTGTTACTTGTGAGTTTTTATGTTTATTTCGGTGTATTTTAACTCATTTTTTCTTTATATTACTATTTTATTTTTAAAATGTCAACTGCAATCGCATAGCAGTTTAGTAAATATTTTAAAATCAGTTTGACACGTTCACAATTCAAAGCACTTTATAATTAATTTAATAGTTTCATTAATATTATTAAATTTTTAATGAGTTTTCATTTCTCATCATTTTGACGACAAATTTGTGATGTTCATGAAATTCAATATACGATCCATTGAATTTATTCGTGTAAAATGGTCAATAAATTTTTGTTTTTTTTTTTTTTTCTTTTTGTTTTGTTGACCTTAAAGGCACCATTCACATCTACAATTTGGCTGTTGATTTTGTGATTAAATTTGTGTGTAATTTTTTTGTTTCTTTTTTCAAAACGAATGTTTCGCTTATATAGTTAAATTGTTCAACTTTTCTCAGCCGAAAACATACTTTCTGCGAATAAATGTTTATAATACACAGTCCGAGATGAATAAATTGTTAAAAAGTGACATTATAGTCAAAATGACTATGTTTATTGTTTTTTTTTTTTTTTTTTCTTTTTTTTTGTTCAAACTGAAAACAATTTGTTTTGAATGTCATTTTAACAATAATATTTTAATATTTTTCATATTCATTTTTTTTTTTTTTTCATACATTGTATATTTTCTGGTAAATCTAAATTTATGTTTTTTTTTTTTAAACGAGAAAGAAACAAATTTGGTTCCTGAACCCCATTGTTTTTGATTAATTCTCTTTAGACCAATCGAAATTCGGGTTATATATCATCTGATAGCATCATCGTTATTATTTTATTTAATTTTTTTCTTTTAAATTCACAAATAATTGTTTACTTCTTCGAACTAAATGATATTACAATATTGATAAGTGCATTTAAATTTTTTTTTCTTGCGAAACAATAGAGAAAAAAAAACCAAATTGTTTATTCCATTAATTGCGTTCACAAATATCGTATAGAATCGATTATTTTATATAGTTGATTTTTTGTATGGAAATAAAATATGCCTTGCATTTGATTAGAAGGAAATTATATTCAAAATTACTAAATAGATTCTGTATATTGCTGTGTATATATTTCATTGAAAGAAGTTTTCATTCAATTTATGCCATTTTTACTATTTTCTTTTTTTTATCTTTTATATGCATTTGTGCATCCGAATTATGGGATTCATTTTTAAATATATTTTTTTTATATTAATAATTGTTAGATATCTGCAAACTAAATCCAGTGATTAGTATTTATGATGCAAGCGGACATCGAATTTAATAAATGTAATGCGGAAAATTGGTTTGTGGATATTGGTTGAGGGAGTGAGTAGCGGTAAAGAGTCCTGGGAGATTATATCAGTTTTACTTCATTTCGCGACATCGTTATCAATAATGATAGTTTGAGATAATGTTGATTTTGATAAACACTGTAAAGCAGAAGAAATGGCGATTTTTTTATTCATTATTATTTTGTTTTTCCAATGAAAATTAAAAAAAAAGAGAAAATTGCAAATTGAAAATCTTACACTTGATCAGAAGAAGAAGAAAAAAAAAAACAGAAACATTTTCAGTAATTTATAAATTATGCATTCACGTTGACTACATCGTCCTTAATGTTTGATGCTGCCAGTTGATCATCACTTGTTTCTGGAGCATTTGCATTGCTACCGTCATCTAATTTATTTTCATTTGCATCGCAATCAACGGCCGTTGACAATTTTGTATTAATACTATTCGTTCCACCTTTTTTCGATTTTTTCTTATTTTTCGATACACCTTAGGGAGTGCAACAACAAAAGTAAATAGAAATAAATATTGTAAATATTCTGCAAATATTAACATTATAAATATCTACTAAATATATACTTCATAAAGGGTTCTCTGCCCCTAGCTATTACCATTCACACCAGCTACTGCATCTGTATCTGTATCTGTTGTATCCGCATTCACATTATCGTTAAGCGTTAAATTTGTTAATTTGACAGTAATGTTACCTAATGGAAAGGGAGAATGGTATGAAAAAATTAAAATTAAATATATATTCCGGAAATACTGAAAACATTTCGAAATACAAAAGAATAACAAATACCATTTTGCTCGTCAAGCAATTCATCGAGTTGCTCTTTATTTGATGCATCATCCAGTGATGCAACTTCATCATCTTCCTCTTTTAGAATCTCATGACACATTGATTTTGCTAGATTTGATGCTTGATTGGTTGTTCTAATTCGAAATAAAAACAGCAAACAATTGATTAAATGGCAATTTTTTAAAATCATTTTTTTTTCTTCGGAAAATGTTTGAAACGTGTCATTGAATTTATACTAACCCATTTGAATTTTCAGCATCTTGCCCTTCAATGGCCGCATCTGAATCTATTGTTGTTTTTGTTTCGTCAGCTTTATGTTCTGAGTTTTCTGTGGCTTGTTTTTGATTTTTGCGATCTATATTTTATCAAGAATTCATATGTGATCGTGTGAAAAAGAAATCATAATTTCAAATGGATTGAGAAAGTGAAGTAAAGAAATTGCTTACCACTTTTACGATTGCGATTACGATTTCTTGGTCGATTAACTTTATTATTGCCATATGTGTTGCGTGAAATGGTTCGACCCAATGATGCAATATGTTGTCCTCCTAAATTACGTTGTAAACGTACATTAACTGGTACACGGCCACGTGGATTGATTGGATAGCGCATAAAATGTGAAGCAACAGCACCACCAGATGCAGCTGCAACCGCCGCCCGATTCAATCGGGCTTGTACACCGTTTCCATTGTTTCGATTTGGAACACCACCGGCCCATGAACCAACCACAACGCCACCAACTTTCAATTGATAACCACCCATTAAATGCTGAAAAAAAAACCATTTCTATTTATAAAGAATTCATATTGATTTTCGTAAAAAATGTATCCTCCCAAATAAATAATAAAAGAAATGTCCATACGTCGTGCTGTTGTTGCTGTTGCGCTTTGTTATTGAAACGATGATTGGCATTATTTCGTCCGGGCACATGATTAAAATAATTTTGTGAACCTTGATGTGGTTGCTGCACTTGATGTTGAATTACTGAATTATAATAGGCTGACGATGATCCATTCGGCATTTGTGGAATGTTTGCAATCGAATGAATTGGATTTTTGCCATATGCTTGTGACATGGAAGCGTTTTGTATAAAGCCAGCTCGATACAATGGATCTATGAAATTGGTGATTTAATGCGATTAAATGTATTTGCATAATTCAATGGAAATAGGCTCATTTATATGAAGCATTTTGGGCGAGAAATGAGTTTTTTGTGTGTATGTGTTTTTTTTTTGTTTCAACACCCCAACTTGCATTCATTTAAAATGAAAAAAATGAAGAGAAAAAACAAAAACCAAAATACACATACCCATATGAGCAGGCAATAAATAATGTTCAATGTCTTCCAAAATGGCTTTACGGTAACGATCAACTTTCAACACAATATCAATTTGATTATCGCATAAATCACGTAGTGTTTGAACATACGTTGCCATTTTTAATTTAAAATGAAACAATTTCCCATCAAAAAATATCCATGGATTTGTCATGACCCATGGCAATGGTACGCCACATGCATCATTTGCCAATGATGCTGTTTCAACACCTTGCATAAATAATGTAGCCAGATAAACTCCACGCAAATGAACACCTGGAAGCTGTAAACAAATGGAAAATTTATAAATAATAGTGATTTTAAAGTACAAAATGTTCATTTTGGTGTATTTTTCAATTGAATACAAACCACAAGTTCTTGAGTAAAATCAACATTATTGATATCTGGTGAAAATGCGGTGGCCAAAAATGCATCGAGTTCCAAACGGCTGAGAATCTTTCGTTCGGGACTTGTGATGATATAACGTAAAACGCATGCCAAAACCAGCAAATGCTGTGGCACATAGCTACGATTTAACATTAATGGGGTATCCGAACGCATCACAGTCAAAAATGCTTTCATACGACGTTGTTTATCTTCAAATGCCATACCAAACCATAAACGTTGAATTGTTGGCACCGCCCATGGCAATTGAACGGCAGCCACTGGTTCTGCTTTTTTATATTCATTTTGCGGTGACCATATCCATTCGGATATATACACTTCTGGCACAATTGACGAACGATTTATTGATGTAGATTTATCTTTGGTTTGTCCGCCTAATGTTTTTGAACACAAATATTTCTGATGATATAAATTAAATAAAATTGCATAAATCATTTGACGAGCTGGCCGATAAAATAGATGAATTGATGGAATTTCACGGTATTGCTCATCTTCAAGAATCTAAAAGAAACATAAATGAAAGAAAAACAACAACAACAACAAATAAATAGTGTGTTAAAAATTGATTTTTATTTTGAATTTCATCTTACCTGTGGCAACATGATTTCCTTTTTCGTCAACAATTGATAAATGCGCGCATCCATAATGCCACGCTGATGTCGATTTAATGATGTTTTTAACACTTCACCGGGCAACGCATATACGAATGTTGATGATTTTTTAATAGCGCCACCACTGCCGTTTGCTTTATTTTGATTTGCATCACTGGTTGTTGCAGTTGTGTCACTGCTTGTAGACGCTTCGGCTGATGCTGCATTTGCCGATTCGGCATCGTCCACCAAACTGCTTACATCTTGTAATATTTTTCGTGCAATTTCATCACCTTCGCTTGTTTCAGATGCAAGCGGTGCCATTGGTGTATTCTCGTTAATTCGCTGAATTTCAATTACCACCTTTCGTTTGCTTGAGAAAAACTTTTTGCTTGTTGAAAATCGTGCCGTACGCTAAAATAATAAAATCAGAAGAAGAAGAAGAGTTTTTATTTAATTTATAGTTTGAACTGAATTGAATTTAACATTGATTTGAACATCATAATTCAACTCAATTGTGATAAAATTAAGCCAAATCACATGAGTTCAGACATAGACAAAATCGAAATAAATGAAATAAATTACTTTGAAATATTCGACAGATTCTTTAAGCTCTTTGGTCCAGTCTTCCAAGCGTAAATGACGTATAAATTCATCGATATCGGTGGTTGGAGAATTTCGAATAATTTCAGCTAATTTACGTATGCGTGCTTCAAAATCGGATGCAAAATCAATGTTAATTTGTTTGTAAATTGCTTTTAACATTGTTTCATCGATAAGAATGTAACCGCCAAGAAAAACCGCCATATATGGTAGATGATCGGGTGTTAGGCTTAAATTTGATAATAATTTCGATACCAAATATTCCTTAGTCTCCAATGCACCTTTGTATGACAATCGAAGATCATGAGAACTGTAATATTTAGATGTATTTGCAATCACATAATCAGCATTCAAACCAAGAATGCCATCCAATTTGTATTCATGAAAATAATCAATGACTTCCATCGTATGATCGTATACCGTTTGAACCTATTCATGTAAAAAAAAAGCAGAAAAAAAAGAAAAAAAAATTCCAATAATTTATTAGAAAATGACTGTTTAAAAATGTTTTGGTTTGGAAAAATTTTCACATTTCATTTACAATCATTCAAAATGAATTTCGAAATTTTCTACAAATCCATTTCGTTCACTTTTATTATCAAAATACGTACCACAATCACATTCATGCTACGTAATGCATTACGCAAGCAAGTTCGAAGACCTGATGGTCCAATCCACCATATTTTCGGAGGAGGCGTTCCAATCATTCGTATATGCTTAAGCACAGATATTGTTTTTTGGCGAATTTCCAATCGATCTGTGTGGGTTTTCTTATTCTCTTTTAATGTTCCATCGAAAAAAGCAATCAATTCGATATGCGCTGCATTGAATGCATCGACCAACAATCGAACAAATTGATAGGCACGATTCCATTGACCTCCACATGCCCAATCTAATAAAAAACAAAACACACACAAAAAAAGTATTAAATGACAACAATCGCATTTTGACGACCGAATGGAAAATGACTATTTTAAACGAAAAAAAAAAAATTCTATTCAAGTTTCAAGTTAAAGTTGTTTTTCTATTTCAATGAAAAAAATCTCCCTATTTACCTGAATAATAACCTCCATAGAACCGGTCTAAACAGTCCTCAATATCAAGTGCAATCCGGAATTTTCCATGATAATTATTATTGTATTTATTCTTTGATGCTGTAAATGTAAATAAGAAAAAAAAATCAAAACCCAAATGAAATTGAGAATTCAGTTGAAATACTTGATGAGATATAAATGTGAATAAAATAGTGGAAAAGGTCTTTTAACTGAAAATCAAATTTGAATTGAAATGGAATGGTATAGTAGCGACAGCTATATGAGTATATGTAGTATAATAACAATGAGAGCATGTGAAGGCAGGTTGTGTGTTAAATAACCTAACCTAACTTTGTTACGGTTAAATGTGTCAAATAAGAGTATATGATTGTGTGTATATTATATATGTTGGTGCGGTGTCGTGCGATATTGATATTGTGCATGTTGACGGTGTCAGTGTACGTGTAAGACTTACACTGTAAGTGGATGAACAAATACAAATGCTTTGTGAGAATATTGTGAAGTGACTGATGATGGACTATGATTTTGGTTAGCCACATTTTCGGAATAGATTTGAATTGCATGAAGTGCATTTTTTGCTCCATCTTTCGCCTTCATTTTTGTTAAATTTTTTCTTTTCTTTTCTTTTCTGTCCCCGTCGGCATTATGCATGCATAAAAGCCGAAAATGATTTGAATCAAGTATATATGTGTGTATGTTTGTAATTTACCTGCATTTGCATATTGTGCATAATGTGCTTGTCCAATTTTCAATAAGTCCACTGGAATGGTGCCTCCTTGAATTTTCTCAAGATACGCCTGTAGATCTGCGGTGTCAATCATTTTTATTATCAGATTTAAAGTCCTTTCTTATCACACTTGTTCACAGTCACAATGGTTGTCCAAAAAGCTTGCAATTTACGGTCAATCCAATTGGAATCACTGTACTTCTTTCGCTCTCACTTTCTCTTTCGCTCCCCTTTTTTCTCTGAGTCTTTGTGTCTCAGTCTATCTTGTTTGTATGCGACGGCGGTGGCGGCGACGACGATTGATGATGATGATGATGATGATGATTTTGATGTTGATGTTGATGTTGTTGTGTATTTTTTGCTTCTTTCTTTATTCTCACATACGAAATATGCCAAAATGAAATAAATATCGCGATGACGAATTGCAAAAGATTTCACACGTATACAAAAAATTTTATTTCGATTTTGTAACTAAATGAAAACGGGTACACACACAAACTCTCTCTCTCTCTTTCTCTGACAGCTTTTTTAGCGGCAATGCATAACATTGAATAATAAAACGAATGAAATGAACATAGGGCGAACGAGAAGAGAAAAAAAAATTGAGCACTGAATCGCGAAATTTTATGACTTCGTTATATCCTGTGGATTTGTTTCGAACCGACAATAAAAAAAAATGTATTTATAATTTCTGTTTTTTTTCCTTCTTTCTGTGTTTTGATTTTGTGGGTTCCTTTTGAAATTTAGCTATGTGGACTATTTATTTTGCTTTCATTTGTCACGACACGATTTGGTATGTATGCGGACTCCGTTTTCGATTAACCATAATGCTGAATTTTGTCGTACATATTATTAAGTTTTTTTCTTTTTCTTTTCTTTCTTTTTCACACTCTTTTTGCCTTTCCGTTGTCTCTTCGTTTCTAACGTTTTTTCTTTGTTTGTTTTGTTTAATAGAAAGAAAGAAAAAGAAAAAAAAAAACACCGTTTTATTCAATTTGACAAAAGTAAAACGGATTGCAGTGCACTATGTGATTGAAATTTAAATGAATGATGTTTTGATATGACGAAAACTATCCAATGAGAAAAACTTTCGCCTTTTCTTCTTTCATGTGTGTGTGTCTGATCCTCTTTTGTATTTTTATGCGAATCTTTTTTCGCTTTTTTGAATGATTTGCTGTCAAATTGCCACACCGAAATCGATGTGTAAAAAAGAGAAAGGAAGCACGATTTTCCCTACCGTCGTCGTCTATTGATTTATGGTGACCGGTGTATGATAAGCAAAGTGTGTATGCTTTATTATTTTTTTTGTCTCTCTCTCTCTCTCTCTTTCTCTTTCGCTCTCTGAACTCGTCGTTCTTTTCGACAAAATGTTGTTCCGTCTGTTCGTCTAGTTGAACGAAGAGAAAAAAAATGTATGTTGCGCTCGGAATATTTCAATACAAAAAAAAAAAAAAAAATGTCTTCTTCCTCTTTGCACTTTACACTTGTATGTCTTAAATGACTACACAAGAACTCACACAGATCTATGCATATAAACACTACGCACACATAAATCAACCAACGAAAATAGAAGATAGAAATATTCTTTGCGTCTTTTTTTGAATTTGCTTATAATTGTCTTTTTTTATTAATTCAATGTGTTTTTTGTATTTAGATCAAAACTGACTTTGTTCACTTTGAAACAGCATCAATGTCGACATACACCGAAATAGAGCCAAGTCCAAATTGAATCGTCAGTACGAAAACCTCTTTTTTCTTCTCTCTCTTCTTTTTAGAATTTGTGCAGCGAAAGAGACGAAACGACAGATCACAAACGAATCACGACCGAGAGCCAAGCGAACAGTAGCAACAAAAAAAAAAAAGAAAAAAATAATATACACAACAGCTCGTTTAATTATATATCGGTACGACCGGCGTATAGTGAGTGAGAGAGAAAGATAGCGCTCGCGACAAACACACTCAAAATCAGCGAAACACACAAAAAAACAACAACGAATTATTATTACGTCCACTAAGAGCAAGACAGAGACTTGCTGCTTAAATTGTTCTTTCTTTTTCTTTTATTTGGTCTCGTTGTGTATCAGAGTCTTCGTTTTAATTTTCTCTCTCTCTCTTGTTTACGAAATTTTGCACCTCAGTCAATAATCGCACTTGTTACAGAAGATGGAAAGGAAAAAAAACAACAACACACAAACACGTCGCTATCGATTATTTGCATTCATTTCAAACGAATTAATCATTCACATTCATCGTATGATCTTAGTGTCATTGCTCGTTATTATTATTAAATGTTTTATTTTATTGTATTTTTTTTCTCTTTATTTAGCTGCAAATTATTTCCCGTCTATTCACACTTTAGGTTCAAATCAACAAAAATTCAATATTTGCCTCATCTACTATTATGCCGTTTTTTTTCTCGCTCTCTCTCTCTCTCTCTCTTTCTCTCTTTGTCACTTCTTCCGTTCCGAATTTTTTTTTTTCATTGGTTCCTCTCTTCTTTTCTTTATTGGTTCATTCAGCTCATGCAATGTATATCTCTTTTACCGATAATAACATTTTCACTTGATGCGTATATTTTTTTTTTTCGCATTCCAAATCAATTTAACCAATTAGACAATTTATCGAGAGAACACATAATTTGGTTTTGTTTTCCTTTTCTTTTTATATTGTATATTTGAATATCAAAAATTTTATGCATCAAAATTGATGAGGTGATTTGAACGAATTAAACGGTTTTGCCGCTGTGCGCACAAGAATTTTCTTGTTGTGTAAGAGTGTTTGCTGTTGGTATAACAAGGAAAGAGATCGAATGACCGATTGAGAATGAAAAAACGAGAAAGATATATAGAAACACATAAGTGAATGAATCGTTCAAGATGATTCTAGACTCTCTAAAGCAAATGCTAAAAATCAATGCACAAGCAAAAGCGAACTGTTCCGAATATACTCAAGCGATGCTTTTTTCAACTTGGACCATTTTTGAACCAAAAAACCATTGAAATTCAATTGGCTTACACAAAAGTTTTCTTTCGATTAAAATCTCAAATGATCGAATATACATATATAAGAATGTCACTGCGAATTTAAATGCCAAATTCAATATAAAATAAGCTAAATGTTCGCAATTTTTTTTTTTTTTTATTTGCTCATATTCGGAAATGACCGCACGTTACATTCAATGGTGTGATAATTTATGCTGAGCGTGGATGTTTGACATGTTTGATGTTGAATGTGCCATATTATATATGTGTGTGTGTGCAAAAGATCTTGTATTGTGTTCGCACATTTGTATCATTCAAACATATGTGAATGGGGTTTCGTTTAATATGAAAATGGTCATAATTGAAACGTCAACAATCGGCACGACTACATGTGTTTTAGATTTCTTGTCAATACATCAAAATAGGAAATCGCTATTGATTTGTATGTGTATGTGTACGTGATTTCGTTGTCGCTTCAATTTGTTGGCAAATCATACAAAAATCAAAAATTCACTTTTCACATTGTGGCCGCAAATGGAATTTTGAATTGAAAATGAATTCGGCAATGAATTTTTTCTTTTTTCAAATTTTCAATTTGTTTTTTCTTCCATTTTGAAAATCACACATCACAACTTACCTCGATCCTTATCCTTGTCATATTTTCAATGAAAATTTTTTTTTTTCAAATTTCTGAAAAACCATGATTTTCTGAAAAACACCAAATTTTTTATTTTTAAAACACATTGGTCGTTGGTTGTTTTCTGTTTTTTTTTTTTTTTTGCAAAACACGAATCTATTTATTGGTTAACAAGTTGCTTTTAAAAAATTATTTAAACTACATCTGGTCATTAAAATCTAAATCAGGTTCCAAAATCAATTGTTTATGTATGGCGCTTTTTTAAAAGACCCCGGTTAGTAGAGAGTCTGTTGCTAATATATTTTTACTAAAACTTTATTATATCTTCATTTCTCTATTCGTTTCTCTGATTATCATAAAATGTGCTCGGTTTTGTTGGTTGAGAATGATCCTTTTTTTTTTTTTTTTTTTTTTTGTAAAAGTACAATGAATATTGGTACGGTTTGTAAAATATGAATTTATTACTTGAAATTCCTTCTTTTTAGGTTCGAAAAATCGAATGAATTAGAACTAAGGAAATTTCGATTGATTTTGCTATAGAGAAAAGTCTTTAAGAAGAAAAGTTTTAAAGCAGAATATTCAAGAGAGAAGGAAATGTAAATAAAAAAATGCACTACAACAAAAAAGCTTTATGAAAGTAGCTTTTTCAGTTTTCAATAAATGCATATAGAGAAAACAAATCAACGAATATGTTAGAGAAAAGATCGTGTATCTTAAACTAATTTTGTATGGATAATATAGCTAAGAAATATTGACGCATCAGGTCAGAATCGTTGAGTTTGAAATTTTCTTGCCCCTGAGAAAGTCATAAATTTTTTAAGCCACTTGAATTGTTTGTTTTTTTTATTCATTTTTTTTTTTAAATTTAAAATATATATTCAGGTATGTTTTTGTTGTTGTACACTTTCGATTAAATAAATTTGCTCATTATCTAAAATGAATTGTCAATGTTCAAAAAAGTTTACATTTAATTTTCATAGGATTTTTTTCCCCCGATTTTATATTGAGTATTTTGTCAGAAACTAAACAAAATCTCAGGTATTTTTCGTCAAGGGATAATCGATTATTTCACCCTGAGGAGCATTGAGAGAAAAAAAAATACCATTTTTGCACTTGTTAATTTCAATTTTCATATATTTTTTTTTGTTCGTTTTAAATTTTCGATTGAGGATGATGTGCAATTAAAATATTGAACACGATAAAGCATGAAACAGTTCAATTAAATGGTATATTTTGTAATTGTCACAGTAGCTCTCATTCGAATATAGATCTGAAATTATCCAAAAGAACTCATTAATGCTGATTGAGTTTGAAATCAATGAAAAAAAAAAAATGCCAAAAAATTATGTTTCAAATTGAAATGTTCTTTAAGCAAGTATGATGAATGCAATTGAATAGAAGGATAGCGCTATTCTCGTGAATAATACTAAAATTTAAAAAAAAAGAAATGTTTTTTTGTGATCAGTATTGAATTTCAATCCCTAGATATCCCTTGTTGTGCCGGAACGATTCACTTTTTCCTTTCTTAATTGGCTCACATTTTTCATGTTTGACTCACTTTTATTCAATTTGATAATGCAATTTCTCTGCGAGCTCACAACAAATAAATACGGATGCAGACCATATATTTTATTCTTATCTAAAAGCATAAAATGCATATAAATCATATGAAAAGAATTTATTTGGCAATCATCAAAAATCGGGGGTGGAAAAAAATAGTGAAAAATAATAATGAAAAATAATAATGTTGTTTGTATTATTAATATCGATTAATTATTTCATAAGAATCATTCAAAATTCAAGACAAATGTATGTCGTAGAATAAAGAAAATTTGGAAAAAGAATACCATTCGTTTAGTTTCAAGCAAATGAATGTAAATATCTCGCACAAATTTTGTTCATCATACATATTGATAGTTCATATATCTTGAATCTAAATAAATCATTTTTTTTTTTTTACTTTTTTTCAATATAATCCTAAACTCTACTGGAAATAGAAATGAATGATTATAATTAAATTTCAATGAAACCGCTCTTTGCTTCTTCTTCTTCTGCTTCTTTGCATTTCAATTTTAATACATAATATTCTCTTGTTATCTCTTCTGCGTGCCAATAAATAGCGTCATTCAAATATAATTGAGCCATGAGTCCTTTCCTTCTTTCTTATTTGTAAATCTGTGTCCTAAAGTATTGAAATCAATTCGCATAGCATTTCTCGACAAATGTCCAAATCTCATATCTCATTTTTATACACAATCTTCATGAGAACTTTGTTATTTTGCACTTCCAATGTGAAAAGACTTTCATCTTTGATGTTGCTAAGCACTTCATCGGTGACAAATACATGGATACCAGCTGGACCATTTATATAAACACTGAATTTAGTCGAATCGCATAAATTTGATGCACTGCCCGAGTATTTTGATTGCAAACCTAAATTATGAATAAATTTTTCAGAAAATATTTCAAAATGTCCTTTCAGTAAAATCGATTCAATTTCATTTGAAATTTACAAATTGATTAGAAAAAAAAAAAAAAAAAAAAAAATCCAACATTCCATCACTTACTCCATCCGGAAAATAGGGTATTCTCAACATTTGCTGATGCATTAGCCAAACAATCGCTAAATCCAGGCAATTTGACAATCTTTTGAATTAATTCTTTTGCCGTATTTGAATGTAAATAAATTGCATGATATGAGCTGCCATCAAAGCTCACATAAATGGTAAGACGTGGTGCAATTGCTCTAAAAATCAAAATTCGATTATCGATTATTCAATTTAAATGATTTTGAACATGTCAGTTGGTGAAATTTGAAATTTCCCTATTTTGCATATCAAAAATTGAAAAGAAAATGAAAAACATACTTTGAATGAAGTGTATTGTATAATCGAATTCCATCAGCTAAGCCGCAAATTTGAACCAAATCTTCTTTCGACATGCGAAATAAATCGGCGCCGGAAAATTGTGCAAATGTTGTTACATATTGTCCAAGACGATGCATATTCAACCATTGTGACAAAATCAATGGCGTTGCATCTTTTGAAATGTTCATCGATGTTGAAATGAAACCACCGCTCGAACTGTTGTTATATTCATCACTGTCAATGATTGCTTGCTGTGGTGTTGATGGTGATAAAATATTTTGATCCATAATTTTTACATTGGAATTTGTCGATGAAACGCTATTTATGCCAATTGGATTGACAGCACCGTTACTATTGCCAGCCGAAAATAGGCCATCGTATTTTGTCATGTGTATTGGTGAGTTTGATATGAGTGGCGAACCAGATCCTCGGATGCTATTATGTAAATTAGAAAATTATATGAAATGGAATTTTTTTTTTTTTTTTTTTTTTTTCAAAAAAGACAAAAATAATTAGAAAATTATTTACTGCTCAGGGCTGTAATTATTGACATTCACAAGTTCATTTGGTATATCATTGAGAATGGTGCATTCGTAACTCGGTTGATATTTTTCCTTTTCAGCAGCCGGACGTTTTTGGATCTTTTCACGATCCTGTTTGTGCTTACGATCAGCTCCTTTGAGTTTAAACACTTTTATTTGACAAGCAGCTGCATGAATTGCCTTGATATTTTCAGGCATTGCATTGATTGTATTTGTTGTTCCATTTTCAAGATAAGTTTCGATTTGTATACGAAATGGTACACCCTTTTCGCCGCCATGCTTTTTTGGCGTAAATTCCGTTGAAATGCAATTTATTTTAATGTAAACACCAACCTCTTTCATTGGATCCCAAAGAACTTGAATAAGAAAACAGACCAAATGGATTAAAATATATATTTACAAAAAAATTCGGAAAACTTATGAAGGAGGAATGAATGAAATACACTTTCACTGGCAAAAGCAAAGATGGACGAATTTTCAAAATTTTGGATTCGATTTACTATGTTTAACAAGGTAAAAATGGTATAATCTAGGGGAAAATTCTATTGATTAGATCGAGAGGAGAGTATGTTCCTTCCGACCTTATAACAAAAAAGGAGAGTAAGTAATTGTAACACTAAAAATGTATTTAAGTTTATATGCTCTCCTCTTTAGTATAGCCGAATTGATATTTTCCATACTCTCCTTTTTCAAAATTATTTTAAATTTTTTTACGTACTCTCCTCTCGATCTACTCAATAGAATTATCCTGGGGAAAAAAGCAACCATAATTACCTATGCACTCATTGTTCAAGAGATTGGAATTGTGCGGCTGAGCAACATGGCACAAACCATACGATAATGGCACATCGATCTCAATAATTCGCTCACCGGGGCGTGATGCTTGCCATAAATGCATCTGTTCACGTTCCATGTACTGTAGACGACGTTCGTGGAAACATATTTTGATGACACTCTGCAAAATGATGATTTTAAGAAAACAAGCATTTTACAGTGTTTACAGCATATTTTGAGAAAAATAAAAGGAAACTTTTCAATAAACTTCGAATTAGTTTTTTACCTTCAAAATTTTGCCACGATAAGCAGTCAAATCGCCCAATTTCTTGAGCTTAATCTCATAGCTTTGGCCTTGATTTAAATATGTAATAGTTTCTTCGTTGTTTTTTGTTGCAATTGATGTGGCTGCAGCTAGAACATATTGAAATCTGCAAATATTAAATAAAAAAAAAAAAAAAAAAAAAAATAAGTCCATGTGTCATTCATATTTTTTCATGTTTGTGAAAATCATTGTTTTCTGTAATTCCATATTTTTACGGTGTCGAAAGTGTTGTCTGTCAACTCGTCGCTTCCCTCAAAACTTTTTACTATCAAAATGGTTCTGAAAATGCTTCAATGTGAATGTCACAATTTATGACAAGACTCATCACTAAAAACGATTAATTTGAGAGTCACAAATGTTTATTTATCAGTTAATTTCTCTTTTTTTTTATTACGGAAATATCCAATTTTGCATACAAAATTCAAACGAAAAATGTCCTTGTATGTTAACCATTTCTGAGGGATTGATCAAAGTTCAAAATTTAAAATTCATTTTGAACGCCAATACCGAATGCTTGGCATGATTGGATGTCAGTTTAGAGCAGTTTGGTCCAGTTTTTGCCACAATATGTATCATAGGACATGGCATGATACAAAATGGGCTTGTAACTGAACAAGTACAAATAAATACTTTTGTCCTCTCTCTCTCTCTCTCTCTCTCTCTCTCTCTCTCTCTCTCTCTCTCTCTCTCTCTCTCTCTCTCTCTCTCTCTCTCTCTCTCTCTCTCTCTCTCTCTCTCCTACGTTTTTGCTGTTGATAAATGAGACATCGGCCATTTTACATTATGTCATTTGAGCGTAATACACAATATTTTGAATATGAAAAAAATTTAACGAATCATTTTATATTATGACAATGATCGCTCAATTAGATTTAATATTTTCGTTTTCACACAAATGTGTCGATCACTAGATACCAACTACAGACTCGGCCAACAAAACGTGACCACATGTAAAAATATAAACTCATCTCTCACTGGCAATGCATAAATGAACCAAAAAATAAAAAAAAAAAAAAATAAAAAAAAAAAATAAATGGAAGAAAAAAACAACAAACAAACAAACATACAAATAGAGACAGTTTAATTTGCGTCATAAACAGCCAACAGTATTAATTCATAATTAATTTTAATTTCCTCTTTCGAAATGTATCTAGCTGAAGTCATTTCAATTTGTTGGGTTTTTCGATTTGGAATTTCTTCGTATCTATATATTTCGTCCCGTCAATGCACATGGCCATGATTGTGGCTTTTTTCTCAATTGTAATAAGAAGGGAAAAAACATAAAATTTTCCATTGTCTATAGTCCATTGTGACGTTATTTCTCGCCATATTGTATTCCCTTCAATCTCAATTTGTGGACATACATCCATTCCCATTTAGTATATTTAGTAGAAATATCTTTTGATCAAGCTCAAAATGTTAACTGTATAAATGCGTCGATCTCATTTAAATTCAATTGAATAATAACATGCGTTTGTGAACGTTCGACATTTAACATCTCTATATACAAGTATGTCTTTTTTTTTCTCTCTCTCTCTCTCTCTCTGTCTCGTTCCATATTAATATTTGATGCTCATGAAATCACTTCAATTTAAATGTGATTCCAACGAGTGTGTGTACGTTTTTGTCGTTGTTTGTACTACTATATATCATTTTCTACCATTTTACAAATACTATTTTATTCATTTGGTCTAATTTATGATAGTGATCTTACTTGGATTCCTCAGCGGATTTTTCCTCCTTAGTCTGACCACTGCCTGCTTCTAAAATGGAAAATAAATCAACATTATTTTTCCCCTTACACATACACACACATCAACTCAAACTAATGAAAAGAAAGAAAAAAACAATACTCTATACATACTTAGATTGTTTGTGTCGTCATTTGGGTCATTTTGATTTGGAGAGTGTTGATTTTGAGCAACACTCTCCAAGCAGTTTACAAGATCGTTGGATGTGCTATTGCTATTTCCATTCAAATGGCATGTAATATTATTGGTATTATTGGCACCATTTGTGTTATTATTATTGGTGCTATTGTTGTTGGTTGCGCTATTTGTTGTTGTGGTGCCATTTTTGATGGTCGCACCATTTGTTGCCTGCTCAATTTGTGAAATTTCATCCACTTGCTCTTTATTAAGCGGCGATGATTTGACGATCTTTTTAATTTGATCATTCCCAAATGACGATGGTATTTCCTGCTTCAAAACCGTTAATGCCGATGACAACGATAGAAAAGAATCGCTATTTGTTGAATTGTGAAATGAAAAAAATTGAGTTAACATTTTAATTAAAAATTCACTTTTTCTTTTTTTTTTTTAATGAAAATTGAATTCATTTAATTACGAAATTGCCTTATTTGGGAAAAAAATTGGCCATTTTTGAGATTCAAAAATTGTTTTAAAAAAATTGTAATTTTCAACAAATACTTTTTCGCTTAGTACAATTTCGAAGATTTTGTTTAACATTTTTTATTATTCTAAAATTGATATAAAAAAAAAAAATTCAAATGATATTCAATCAGTGCATACTTATTCAAATATGAATTATTCGTCAAATCACCATTCAAATCAAAATCAATATCGTCCGTCCAACCAAGCCGAGCTAAAATCAAAATGAGAAGAAAAAAATATATAAATAAATAATAATACAATATGTCAATGATATATATCTAGATGATATTCGACACGCAATAAACTGAGTTTTAGCCGTTCAATCACATTTCAATTACGGAAGATTGATGATGATGGTTTTATATTGTGATTGGTGCGAAACCTTGAAAGAAAAACATACTGCAACCGATTAATGAAGCCAATTGAAGAGACAGTTTTTCAACTGAGGCACATTTTTGGAGAGAAAGAGAAAGAGGGAGGTGAATAAAAGCGATTAATACTCTCAACTTTAGAGAGAAAGAGAGAGAGAGAGAGAGAGAGAGAGAGAGAGAGAGAGAGAGAGATTGACAACTTGCACAAGGAGAGAGACAGAGAGAAAGAGAGTTTAGAGAAAAGACATGTCGTCATCATCATTGATAGTTTTGATTTAAGGACATCAATTGTGGCATTTTGTATCGCAATAATTCAGTGTGTCGTATATCTATACATATGTGTGTGCGAGCGCAATTTTTTTTTTCGTCTGTTTATTCGATTGAATAAAGGGGCGCATACAAACCATTTGAATTCGTTAAGATACTGCTAGGGCTGACATATGTATTATTAAGGTTATTGTCACTGATGTGAATGTTATCGTTGTTATGTTTGGAGTGTGATGTCGTTGATTCAACGACGGCATGTAGATTGCTTGTGCTATTGAATCCATGGCATGGTCGTTTGTTTTCAATTTGATTGAGGAAATTTGAGAAATTCTGCATCATATACAACTATGATTATGTTGTCAATTGAGTAATAAAATGGCGTTAGCTTACTTTGATGGTATTGGCCAAAAAAGTGCGTTTGCGTGTGCGTGCTTTGTATTTTGTCATAAAAGCAAAAGCACCCCCGGCCCTTACTCATATATTTAATTTCAATCGATGAATGATGAAATGTCTATGGTCATTGTTCTATCAAATTTATCTCACTTCACAAACTCAACTCAACTCAGCTCAGCTCAATTTTAATTCTCAACGAAATGGCATCTAATTCGAAATTGTTGTACTTCATCTTCATTTTGGGAAAGAGACACAACAATTATTACGACGACGGCAAATATCATAAATTTGTTTGTCTTATCTCATTAAATTGAATCAGTTCGTCCGATTCAGTTAAATGAAATTTCTCGTCGACAATTTATTATTGGACATGCACGATTGATATTTTATTCTTTTGTTTCAGTCATAATAAAAGAAAAAGTCGTCTGCACATTAATTTTTCATTGAGAAATTTGTCGTTAAATGTGTGTTTTTTTTTGTTGTGTTATTGTTGTCGTTGTTCATTTTTTTTACTTTTCGATATTTTCAGATGTGATTTTTTACACGAACGGGCAGCCGCGCTTTAAATAACCAACAATTTGCATTCACAATGCAAAACAGTTCGTTCATTCATTAATTAATGTTAAATAACAAGTACCATCAAATCATTGCGTTTCGGTGCGGTCACAAAGGAAATACTTGAAATTAGCATAATTTATTTCATTCGAAGGTGCTAACAGTTTGCTGACCTTATAGTTCACACACTCACTTGAAAATAGCAAGTTGTTCTAATTATGGTCACTGCGACTGCTGTTTTTCTCTCTCTCTCTCTCCCTGTCTCTCTCTCACTCTCTGTCTCTCTCCGTGTCTCTCTCCCTCTCTCTGTCTGTCTTTAAATTTGGTTTGGTTCAGCTCATCATTGTTAAATCGAATTGAGTTAGATACTTGAAATAAATTTTCTGCCGCCAAGCGGGAGTTTGGTCTCTTTATTATTTTTCTTTTTCTTTTGGATTTCTTCAATTTTGCGATGATGAAATGTTCACATGCACACACAACAATGCATTAATTAGGACTTTTGTTTTGTTTCGTGAATAACTATTAATTCACGATGTAATATCGTGATCTATTCATATTCACTGGCACGGTTACAGATTCACAAAAATGTTCATTGACAAAAATTTCAATTGTACAAAAAGAATGAGCCACCGATTATTCTTCAATGAAATATTACTTCTTTTAAACAATAACAATAATAATAACACAATTTAAATCACACAAATTCAAAACTGAGAAAAATTCATGTATGAATGTGACAATTCTATTCGCTATAAACTTCGTTTGACTTGTTAAAATTTTTGGTTTGAAAAAGCATTTTGAAAAATACACTTAAAATTTCCATCGAAAATGTTGTTATAATTTTTGTTTTTTTTTATGACATCGGTCACTATCGATACATGACTGACCTTAGCATCGACCCTATGCTTCGAAATTCACTCGAATCATTTGTTAATGCGTGTGTTTGTCTGAACATGTGTATGTTGCCTGTATTTTACTGTGATCAGTTGAGAGCCGACACACACCATTTGTATCATTGAATCAACCGAAATCATGTCACAATACTGAATTCCATTTAATCGTTCAAAGTAAGAAAATGTTATCAGTTAGACAACAAGTAAATACACCGAATGCAATGGAAATATCTCTATATTTATGACTATTAAAACTATCAAACATTCAATATACTTTCGCTATTTTTCGCTATGAAATCACATGGCTTAAGGCTTCTTGAAGCTCTCTGTTATTATTATCATCAAAATATGTAAATCGTGTGTATGTGTGTGTGAGTTCCTTTGTTTGTTTGTTTGTTTGTTTGTTTGTTTGACGAGATGTCTGCATGATACAGATCATCATCAAATGAATATCATTTGATTTTCAATTACAAATTTGTAGGCTAGAACGAATGTCTCCAGTGAAATTGTATGGATCAAATAAGTTGTTTGGCTTATCAGTTTAAATACTTGAATTGATTTGAAATCAATGAAGACTTATGAAATTGATGTCAAGGTTCGACGATCATAAATACTTAAATAATATCAAATATGTAAAACGATCAACTCGATAGAATGCATGCACATACATTCAATTGATCACACAGGCCTTTGTTAGATTTGTTTCAATTGTTTGTTGGTTTTTGAGTTTGTTTCTGCTTTGTTGGTGTTAAATTTCTGTGGCTGATTTGTTGAGATGATAAATTGAATTTGGTTTTGAATTTCTATCGATATTCAGGAAGAGCAGCATTTTTTTGTTTATTTTCTTCTCGTTTCTCACATTTGTTGATATAATAATTGTAATAAAACTTTTTTTTACATTTCAAATGCTATTGAATAACTGAAACGCAATTCATGATGCATAGCAGCACACCGAATTGGATTGCAACGTCAGGAGCAATTCTAAATGTTTTCGTTTCTCATATGATTTGTGTGATTTTTTGTGTTTTTTGTTGTTGTTGTTGCCGGGAGGAGCATTCCGATTTCAAATTCATTTAATAGCTATCAACTTGTTCTCATTCAAGATGTTGATCTCCATTTGCGTATCTGGTTGTCATAACAACACAGTATATGTAATAGTTTTACAACTCGAAACACTTCTCTCTTTCTCTCTCTCTCTCTCTATCTATCTTACATTCTACCTCTTCCTCTCTCACTCTCTCACACACAATTTTTCCATTTTGTCTTTTGAAAGGTACTCTTTCTCAACTATGAATATATTTTATCAACTATGAAGTTTTCAACCAAAAATGCAACAATTGCCAGAACACTATCTGAATTCCTTGAGATAAAATTGGGTCAGATTTTTATAGCTACTTTTCTCTCATAAAAAAAATGCATTCATTTTTGTTTACTTTGTCTTAATTTTGTTCTTTTTTTTCATTTCTTTCATCTTCATGTTTTTTCGATGCATCTAAAATATTCAAGAAATTCATATTTTCTTTTTCACAACTAAAAATTCAGTTTATTCGTAGCAGATGCAAAATGAAATTGATACCAGAAAGATTTCAATTCATTATTAAGTGAATTATGATACTTTTCAAAAATTCAAACTATTTGAATTGCATTTAAATCATTGGGTTTCATTGTGTTTTAATGCGCAACCTACCTCCGTTGACATTTTTAGAACGATTACGCTCGCATTCTTTCCCATTGGCTACTAGATTTGGCATCTTTGATTCGACAACACCAATGCCACTGCCACTGCCACCACTACCGCTCTCATTTAAATCCAATGAGTCCCAATCCATTCGTCGTTTTTTACCTTGCGGCTGCATTTGATTTACATCTATTGTTGAACCGTGCATTACTACATTTCCACAATTGATTAAAAAAAACATCAACAAATGCAAAGAACAAATGAAAATAGAGAGAAAGAAATAAATCAATTGAAGAAATATGAACATTTCTTGATTCATATTGGCTAAATTCATTATTGTTTTGTCTTTTTTTTTTCTTTAATTAGAGCAAAAACAATTTTCTTACGAAAAACATAGTCAAATTGTGAGATTCGCAAATTAAGTACTTACATTTGTGATAATCGGCTGGCCACGACGTTGGTGAATTTTCCGGAGATTCAGTGAAATTAATACCACTTTGTAAATCTTGATTGTGAACTGTGTGGAAGTTGTTTCGATTGATTATCTAGAATAATTGAAACGCATATAAATCGGTTAAATCTCTTAAAAATATACATTGACGATCATCATAATGACCATGATCAAATGAAATTCAACAGAAAAAATTGTAATGACAGCCCATTCATGCGGAAAATATTTCGAAACATTTTCCATATTTCCGAAAGTACATACAGATCTTGAAACAATTAATCCGCTCGATGCAAGTATGTGATATGTAAAATTCTGTTATTAATGTGTCTGAATTTGCATGAGGTTTGCCTTCGCTCGAGATGATGTGGTGCGGATTTCTCTCTCTCTCTCTCTCTCTCTCTCTTTGTCTCCCCCTCTTTCTTTCCCTCTGTATGTGTTTTTGTCTTTTTCATTTTTGATTTTTTTTTACGTAGAAATTGAGAGAAGGTTCAATTGCAAATCGATTAAAAAATCACAAGTGTCATTTCCAATGATCAGTCAAATAATGATTGCAATTTGGGTGTATTTTTCTTTCCAAAATCAATCACTGGTTTTCTATACTTTATGAATGCATATTGTTGTTATTGCATATTCTCTTTGTATTTTGAATAATTCAATCAAAAATATTGTATGCTCCAGTGCTAAATGTTCTGCAATGAAATGTTTTCTTTTTTTTTCTTCAGAAAATGCCGTACGATAACGCGCTTTCTAAATGTAAATGTGTGAAATAGGGGGAATTGAACGAACAGAGAATCAATAGCTGAGCCTCAGTAAAACGCGTAAATATTCATTTCATATGAATTGATCACCTAATAACAGCTCGTGTAATCGTTCAAAGTTCAATTGAATTTACGGTTTCAAGTGAAACACGCTTTGTTATTTGGGTCAAACAGTACACTTTTTATATATATATATATTTTGCATCAAGGTAAAATGCATTGAAAAAATGTTATCAAGCATCATAATGCAAATGCAATTTGAGTGTCAAAAAAGAAATAATAAAATATTACTAAATGGAAAAGCCCTCATTTATTTCTCACTTCTGTTTCGGTTACACTCATATCGAATTTGATATGAAAACCAAAAAAAAAACCGGTCCAGTACATTTTTATTTGCTTTAAAAGTAATGCGAATGGGCACAGTGTATGTATTGCATATTAAGTTATAGGATTACGGCTGAAATTGGCGATTGCGTTGCACATTTTATCGAACAACTATAATTAATCGTCAACTAAGTGAGTAAGAAGAGAACAAGATGAAAAAAAAATTGATAAAACAAAAAAGAAATATGCCAACACCACAGATGAAATGAAGTTTTTAGCGATCTCAAGACTTTTTCACGCAAATGATAACTGATAAATTTGTGGTAAATACAAATGCTCGCTTAATCGAAAATGACATTTTACACATATTTCTTCTTTTGGGCTTATTTTTTTTTTTCTTTCTTTCTTATTCGCTTGTCGATATTTACTTTATTTTGGACATCGATATTTGCCATCTGTAATTCATTTTATCATCAGTTTGCTTGACATTTTCTAAATTGTACAGCGTTTTTGTAATCAAGATCGCCATATTATATGAATATAACAGAGAGACGATCATAAAACAATTCAATTTTTTAAAATATAAACACATCCGGGAGAGCGAAAAAAACATTTTCATCTGTTTTACTGTCGAAATTTCATTCGATATGCAAAATTATAAGAATCAAAAGGCTCCAGAATAATTTGTTTCATATTGTCCTAAACATCTTGCTAGTTTGCAATGATATTATTATTTTGATTTCAATGTGAAATCTTTGATTGAATACTAAACTGAGAACAAATCACCGATTAGGAATTCAAAATATTCAATTTTTCAACCATAAAAAACAAAAAAAAAAAAAGGCAAAAATCAAAATCATCCTTAAATTCAAATATCAATTTGAAAATTTCATTTAATCCCTATTTTCATGTGCATGAAATTGAAGAACTCGAGCAACAAAATAGTTCGTTTTGAATAGTTCTTATGTTTGAAATTTTTACTTCTAAATGCAAAGATGACTTGGTTTTTATTTTGGTCGATAAATACAATTTGCAATAATAGTCACGCTATATTTACAAACGAATGTTTAATACGTTTTTATTTTCGTCGGTCTGTAATATAAAAATGTAAATGCTATTGCTATTGCTATTGCATGGTTGGAAATCAAGATAGGATGAGATAAAATATATTTGATGTGTTTGCAAACTGTTGATAAGGCATAAATGTCCGTATATACAATGTATTGTCGTTCATTGAGAATTGGATCAGACAATTTTTGTAAAACAAGAAATAAATTGTTTTCATACAATTGAAATATGAATGCGATGCGCAAACTATTTTTTTTTTTTCTCCAATTTTTCTTTTTCTAAAATTCAAAGAGTCATTTAGATCAAAGTGTCGATGCGCATATGCGTGTGCGTATCATTAAATGGTCAATCGACGTCGCGTTCATCATATTTTATGACGAATTTAAATGCGATTTTGAATGAAGGCATTTATAATTTTATGACGTTTATATATTAATGAGTCTGAAACAAAGAAAAAATAAAAGTTTTCATTTTTGGGAAGAATATAGAAATATGATCAAAAAACCAACAAAAATAAAAAGAAAAAGCAGACATGCCGTTGAAAAAGAACCATTGAAAGAAAACAATTAAGAAGAATCGGGTGTGCGTGCTTTTATTTTGTGCTCGAGCCTGTGCAGTTGTCAAAATTCTTGTAAATATGTGTATATTTGGTCGGGCAAAGATGTCAAAAATAATCTTTATCGATATTTTGTGACGCTTTTGTCAGTTTGACCGATCACTAAAGCATGAAATTAAAAAGCCGATTTTTGTATAAAAAAAAAAAAAAATGTGTGCTGCGGTCTTTTACGGCAACATCAATGAAAGAAGAAGAAAAAAAAAAATAAAATTGGAGACTGTCTTTTGAATGGTTGTAATTAAACAATTTCCTAAAAATATCGAATGTGACATTGCGAAGAGAGAAAGATTTTTTTTTTTTTTCATGTCAATGAACTTGGTGCATATTTATAGTGATTATCCATAGTAAGAAAGCATTTTCATGTTGATCATAAACGGAAAACGATGAACGAAAGAAATACTTTCTCTTCTCCTCCTCTCTCTCCCACAAGAAGCAATAATATAAAAAAAGAAAACAATTAACTGGAAAATATAAAAGAGAAAATATTCACTCACCTCATCCGAGTCAGTGGAAATTGTAAATTCCATCTGATCCGTGTGTGAACCAAAATAGTCAAAGCTCTGCAGCGTGCGCAGAGGATCAATCAGGCTGTTAAAATCCGGGCAGTATTGCTTTGCAACAGATATCGCCATTCGGAACAGGCAAAAAACAAATTTCGATTGGTATTTTCGTTTGCGAATGGACTTCCACTCGACTAGCTGGATGGAATTGACGCTGGTCGATGTTTCGTCTCGAAGCTAGAGTCTAGCGTTTGTGCACTCTTTATTCTCGATAGCTTTATCTAGATTTTTTCCCTTATGTTCAAGAGTTTTTCCTTTCGAATGAATCTCTCTCTCTCTCTCTCTCTCTCTCTCTTTCTCTCTTCAATTTTCAGTCGTTTGAAGTCTCGCCGCGTTTTCAATGCACTAGCGTGATTCAAGAACGAAGGAATTTCCTCGTTTGCTTTTTCAATTCAACTCACTTGCAATGAAAACAAGAAAGTTCCTTCTTTGATCAGAATCGCTCCTTCTTCTCCTTTCTACGCTAATTTCTTTTACTTTTCTTTTGGATAATTCGTACTATACGCAGTAAGAATCGTTTTCCACCGTTATGTCAAATACATTCAAAGCAATTGCAATTGTATCTTCGTGCGTCTGGCGTAAATACACCCTGGCTGCAAATGAAATGCAAAAAAGAGAGAGGGAAAAAAAAACAGAAACATAACGAAAAAATAAACGTCAATTATTAGTATTTTGGAAATGATTGATGTGCATTTTATAGTCAAATTGCAATGGGGCAATCTTGATTGGTTAATTATTCGGAATGTGTCGAAATTTTCCTGGAAAGATATCATGTTATATACGCTGCAGCGCGATATTTAAATTGGCATGATATTCTGAATATTAACCTTGATCATTCGATTAAATGACCCCAATGTGTAAATTGACTGTTATGAATATCTATTTGATAGAATTTCTTCGTGCAAATCAGAAGTAAAATGAAATGTAAAAAAACCAAAAAGAAAAAAAAAAATATAAAAAAAATAAAATTGACAAGCATTTACCGAATTTAAATTAGTGAATTATAAAGCAAGATGGTGTTAACAGAAGTGGAATGTTGTGCATGGTTGAAAAATGTGTAAATTAGTGTCCTTAAATGAGTGTTCGAAATATTAACAACGGCAAAATGAGATGGAGAGAAAAAAAGAACACAATATGAATGACAATGGTGGATCTGTAGTAAAAAATAGTGAGATTTTTGATGAGAAAATGACATTGAACAAAGATTCATTTGGAAAACGGGTTTTCTATCTAAATACTATAAGAAAAGAAATGTTTGAAAATGATGAGAAAAAAAGAGAGAAAGAGAGAAAGAATTACATTTATTTTGCGTGTAAAATGACTTTACCCAGAGTTTTTCTTTCTTTTTATCTGTTTTTAATGCCTACTGAATACGTTCGGGTCGAAATCAATCGAATTCTTGTTGAATATTTGCAACAGAAGAGATATGTGTTCCGAATAGGGTTGTTCGTAGGCTGACGCGATGAGATAGGCGCAAAATGCAATGATTTTCTTTTCAATTTGATCACAAATGGAATTTCGATTGAGAAGCAAAATTGGTTGCTAGTTATACTACAATTGGTTTTTTTCTCTTTTTCAATTATTTGCACCGATCAATTTTTCTTTGTTTAATCACACTTTATTTTGAAATACCCGGCAAATTATCGATAATTATGTAGATAAAGCGATTTGTGTTTAATTCTTTTTTTTCTTTAAATTATTATTAAAACTTAATAGAAGATTTACAATATGATTAAAATATGGTTTAGCGCGTTTTTTTGTTTTTTTTTTTTTCTTTGTGGGTTAAACGTGTCTTTGAAATCAACCCAAATCAAAATACGGCACAAATAGGTATAGATATATAGGATGAGTACAAATTATGAATAAAACCAACACCTCCCGGTTAGAAACAGTTAACAATTACAATTACAATTATACAATTAGATTAGACAAAATGGATTTTAATTATAAATATTTTCACAAACTAGTCCAAATAATTAAACTTAAATTAACCAACAACGGGAAACAAATAAGCGTTAAAACAGCAAATAACGAAATAATAGCCAAAAAAAAAAAACAAAGAAAAAATTAACAACGAAAACTGTTAATTCAGTTCGTAACAATAAAATTGGCTATCAAATAGATAAAAATTGGATTTATGTTATGATTATAATAGTGTATGTAATAATATGTATAAATTACCCGAAAGGCAATCACTGTTCACACGTTTCTGTGTCTCTAATTACACAACAATTTTCGAGGGAAACCTGGTCTAGATTTCCGGCCCAATTTTTCGCAGTCTGAATATCCGATATAAACGGCGTTTTAAAAGTGAAAAATAATTTCTCTCGTTGGTTTGTTGTTTTTTTTACTTATTTATTTTGTTTTTTTTTTTTTTGTTCTGTTTCCTTCTGTGTGTGTGACACACACAAAAGGGATTTTTGTTCGAAATTAAAATTGATCAAACAATACGTTCAAATTTTGGAGATGTGTTTTCTTTCTGCTCTTCTGGTTTTACTTTTTTTTATTTTATTTTTTTTTTTTTTTTTGACTCGTACGATTTTGAAACGAGAGACAACGACGACGACAACAAAAACTATTTTTAATTGATTAAATTGTTGAAAAAGCGATATTTGATCATCAACTATCGATTTTGAGTAGCTTCAGTGAATATTCAATCAAATTGAGCCAAGTTTATTTCAACGATCTTTTCTATTCTTGATCAATATTTGAAATTTCCGTTCCGGAATTTTCGTTCAGCTCTCTGGTTTCAATTCACCTTGGCCTGTCAATGTTGTGAGTTTTGTATGTATCTCCTTGTTTGAATATCCTTTGCTTGTATCGCACTTATCTTCCGTTTGATTTGATTTTCTACGATCTGGTCACCAACTTTCTCTCTCTCTTTATTTCTCGCTCTATGTTTCTCTCTATGTCTTGGTTTTTGGGTAAAAATTTATTTTTTTTTTTTTTGTCGAAAACAAAAATTGAAGATTTTCTCGCTTTTTTATTGCATTTAAAAAGAATTGGTTTTTAGTTTAGTCGAACGAAAAACGATTCCGTACACAGAAAACACGGATCGAGCCCCGGATTACGGCAATCGAATTAATTAAAACATGACGAAGAATGAATTGTATAATTTCTTGATGCCGGTGGTTTCGCGTTGACGATGACTTCTCAATAGGGTGTTTTCAATTTTCAACAGCATTTTGTCTAACATGTATACAATGAATTCGGATCCTTTAACCACTGTAGCCATATGTTCAAGCGAATCTTTGCGAAGAGTGGAATTTTTAATAACTCAAATACACAACAAAAATTAATGTACGAATAATATTTGTTTAATTGTTTTGATTTAGTTTTTCTTAATCGTTATTGTTCGTTTGTTTGTTTGTTTTGTGTATTCGTTTGATTTTAATGTTCTTGCTTTCTTTCTTAAAAAGGATTTGGTTTTTGTGTGTGTTAGTTTAAAGGATTTTCCAATCAATTGTTTTCAATATAAATTGTTTGGCTGGATGCTTGCACACAGATTTTAACATCAAAATTGCTTGGTTTTCAAATGATTTAGATAACTTTAGTTTATTCACTGCTTTGTTTGATTTTTCAAAATAATTCAATGTTCTATCGATTTTTTTTATATTTTCTTTTCTTTACTCAAATTTCACTATGAATGTTTAATAAATTTTTTTGCTTTTTTATTGCGTGACTCAGTTTATAATAAGAAATGACAATTTCAAATTCACATCAACACTTATTACTTTGGCCAATAAATTGCAATGATCTTATCGTGAATTCACTTTGTTGATATAATATTTAGTCGGTTCATTTATAAAGCAATCGCTATATATATATATATATTCGTTTAAATCAGTGTTGCGTTTATACGCTAATAAGTTTATTAATCGAAATGATTGTTTTATTTGCGCTTAAGAACAAAGAAACTCGATAATAACAAATGAGTGTTCTCTTTTGTCACGTTGCTTATTCAAATTTCGAACAATTCAAATTTTTTGGCGTATCTTTTCGATTTTGGTGTATCTTCAAAATATATCGTGCACAGAATTTTCTTTTTTTTTTCAAAAAAATTTTCTGCTTTCTATTGAATTATTTAATTTAAATTCGCGCTCTTTTCATCTGTCTATATCACCGTTGTTATTACAATATACGAAAGTCTATGTATATTTCAAATACGATTTACGTCACGCAACGTTCAAAAATATGTTGTGAATGAATTGGTGTGGCGCTGTTTAGTGTTGCTCTAGTCGAACAAGAGAAGGAAGTAAAATACCTCACTTGGACAATTGATTCACGCAAAATGAATGAAAAAAACTCAACGCAGCTCTTGGACTTTGATATATTTGTTTGCAAAAATCGAATTTTTTTTATGCTGTATTCACATGCGCTCCCAAAAATGAAATGCTTGTTAAAAAATGTCTTCACTTGTGTTTCACTGCGTTCCGATTATTTTTGTATTTTTTTTTTTGTTTTTTGTTTTTTAAATTTTATTCTCGTTCTCCTTCTGTTCTTCTCCACTCACACGCGCGCAATAAATCTCAAAATTATCGATTGAAAGGAATAAAAAATAAAATGAATCTACTTTATGTTTTTCAAAATGAAAAGAAAAATCACGTTCGTTCAAACAGAAAAAAAAATCCAGTATCTAAGTTGTGGGGAAAAACTCTCAGTTTTAAAGCTTCTTTTTTTTTTAAATTGTGGTGATGATTCTCTTGCTTGTTCTTCTTAGTTCATTTGCACAAGCGTGCTGTCAAATGGATTCTACTGATGAAGACAACATTTTGAATATCGTTCATAAGCAATTGTTCATAAATAAACATATCAAACATTCAATGGTTCACAACACTACAAAATTGTAATGAATTTCTCCGTTTTTGGCGTCGGTTTGGTGGCTCAATATGTTTTCTTCTTTTGGACAACGATTCTCTCAACAAAATTTTATGTCATTGAATGAGCAGGAAAAATACAATAATAATAACAACAACAACAAAAATAGCAATTGTCGCGCGCGCGGTTTAGAGTATTTCTAGATATTTTAAAAAAAAAAAATTTTTTTCTTTATATTTGTATGCGTGCTGCTCTGTTGACGCTATTCACGCTCGCAGATAGATAACAAGAGAAGATTTTTTCGATTTTTTTTCCTTTTTGCCTTTCTGTCTTTCGCTTCGTATGTATCCTCTCTCTTTCTTCAGAGAATGGAGTATTATTTAGCCGATTTAGAAAATAGAGTTGTATTTCGAAAATACACAACAGAGTGTGTGATCAGAAGAAATAAAAACGTGTGTATTTGTTATTTGTTATTTCTTCTTTTATTTCAATGTCGAATTTGATGCTCTCTGTATTGACGTTGAAATTTTGCTTGGTTTGTTATTAAACTAATTTTTTTTCTTTTTTGCTGTTGATTGATTTGATCAAATATGATATTGATGGATAGATAAAATATATCAAACAAAATGCAAGAATTTTGCAGATCAGATTTCTGTTGATGATATTTAGTTGAGTTGAAATTCTTCAAGAGAAAAATCACTGGGATTTATTAGCGTTTTAAAAAAAAGCACGTCTTTCACTGACAAAGCCTGAATAAAAACTGATGGCCGATATGCGACCACCAGACGGAGAGAGAGAGAATTGACAAACTAAACGCACATACACATCGGCACAACGGGCGCGTACACAATCAAACAAGGAAATCAAATATACACAATTTTTGTTAAATGAAACAACTGTTTCGAAGTTACCGCACTGCTTTGGTATTGGTATATAATAATGTTTTTTTTTTAATTTATTTTGCCGTTTTATTCATTCATTGGTGGCCGTCGCAATAAGTATGCGAACGGAACAAACAGTGAGAAAAAGAGAGAAAGGGAGAGAGAAGCATCGCAATAGCAATTGTGTGTTGACTGTGCAACGGTGTGCGTGCACATGTTTTGCTAAACGATTGACTGTCATTTCATTCTTACGTTGAATCATTGAGCCGAAAACTTCAAATTGAACATTCACGAAGAATAAGCGTGTTGTTATTTGTCGTTGTTTTGAGGCTGTCTCGCTGCGTTTTTTTTTTTTTTTTTTTTTTGTTTTTTGTTATATTTCTAATTTTTTCACCATTTTCACTTCATTGCGGCTATTATTATTTTTCCTTATTATTCATATGTTTTATACGGTATATTGTTTAGTTGAGGGCGATATGTGTCTTTCTGTTGTTGATTTCTTTTTTTCTCTCAGCGAAATACCATTTGAATAAGATCCCCGCGCGAGCTCTCTTTCTCTCTCACTCACTTGACTTGGCATATTATTATTATTTTCTTTCCCTCTATAGCTGTCATTTCGATTAGTGGCTTCGTTAGAACTAATATGTTTTCATCGATTTGCACGTCATCGCAATTTTGATTTCAAAAAACAACAATAAAAGAAAAAATTGAACGACGTAACGTAAGCAATTCAAAGCGCCTTCAAATGCCCCACACATATAAGCATGCATTTGCAATGCAATTGTGGTATCTTTCAAATAAAAAGAAGAAGAAAAAAATAAGGCGATTTCAATGGTTTCGCTGTTGTGCATTGTCAATATTCAACTCATACATGACGACAACACCAAGTACGCCAACGCCAATGGATCTAATAAAATCCTTTTCTATTTTTATTTTTTCTGTCTTTTTCTCTTGATAATAAGCAAATACCTTCAATCATTCATCGTTTGCGAATCTTTGTTTGATTTAGATGCATGAAACTTAGAAATTTGTTTTGAAAATAATTGTGTTATCGGGAATGTGTCTGATACATTCAATACAGATTCCGAACAAAACGTGAGTTCTAAATCATTTAGCAAGATTGAATTATCAACGATTTTGGAACTCAAATATATTGTTAATACTGGACATTCTGTTTACTCATTTAAATGCATTTGAATTAACTTATGGAATGCAAAGATTGAATAAATTGTTACAACTGATTGAATACTTGAAGAATTACTATTCTTCTCTCTATCAAAAAGGATTGTACATTGTATTAATCAATGAACAATTTTAATTATCCTTTGAATTTCTACTTTAGTTTATTCATGTTGTTCATATTTGATTAGTTGATTTTTTTTTGCAAAGTGCGCACCTGCTATGATTTCTTATGGCCTCTTATGTCTTGAATTTCATGTCTTACCAATGCTAGATGATTGATTGATTGACCTAGCCTTTTATGGCATATGTCCCTTCTCTACAATTCCATTGATAAATGAATCAAAAATATAAGAGAAGGAGAGAGAGAGAGAGAGAGAGAGAGAGAGAGAGAGACTGTGTGTGAGAGGGAGCGAGAGACAGGGGTGAAGTAATTTAATAAGATTAATACAATGGCCCTACAACAGATATATATATATATATATATTTATCAGATTACACCATTATCCATTATTTATATCTGGGGCATATCGATCTTATTGTATTCGAAAGAAAAAAAAAATTTTTCGAAAGAAATATATATATTTTTTTTAAATTTATTTTTAATCAATAAATGAAAATGAACATACAAACTTTCAATCGAGCACAAAATAGGATCAATGTGATTTTATTAATTCGTTATTAATGACGCAATAATAGTAGTTTAGTTGTACCGGTTACATAATTAATTATTTCACAAAAATATGTTCGCTGCACTCATCTTATGCACATTATACCGTGGTTGAAGCATACATTTGTAGTAGGCAGTGTTTGCTTCAAATTCACTGAAAATTTTTATTTTTCTTTATTGTTTATCTCGGTCTATCTGTCTCTAAAACAACAAACAATTTCAAAACGTTTTTCTCTGAAGTCTCATAAGTTGAAAATAATACAACAAATTGTTGTTTCTTTGCGTCGAAATCAAACAATAAAGATTTTTCGTTTGTTTGCAAATTGTGTTCATCTGAAAAACATCCACGAGATCAACCACGAGATTCAAGAATTTAGCATGAACAAACTTACGTTTGGTACAAATTTCGCACCATCATTTGCGATAATGGGGATTTAATATTTTCAACTCGAAGAAGCTAAATATCCACACGGTGCATCAATTATTCAAAACGATACATACATGGACGATACAATATCTGGAAATTCATCAATTGTTTTGGCGCTTCGCGACCAAAAAGAGACTATCAATATACTACAATCTGCGGGATTTAATTTACGAAAATGGGCAAGTGGCTGTTCCTGAAGATCATCGAGAAGTGAGTGTCTCTCTCAACATAGACGAGTTCGTTAAGACACTTGGCACATTTTGGGAAGCAACCGACACATTCAATTTTCGTGTCAACACTACCGAAGTATCAAATACATTCACGAAACGTGCAATTATGTCAACAATTTGCAAATTATTCGATCTACTTGAACTGCTGTCGCCAGTTATTGCACGTGCTAAAATTTTAATGAAGAAAATTTGGCGTTCAAATTGTGATTGTGACAAGGAGGTGAATTCAACAATTGCGGCCGAGTGGCGTAAGTACCTCCTTGAATTACAATCAATTTCAAATATTAAACTTTCACGATGGATATCATTCTCACCGGAATTTATTTCTATTCAATTACATAGATTTTGCGATGCTTCGTTTGACGCATATGGAGCTTCGATTTATTTACGAATGATCGATTCATCACGAGGCTTGTTTGAATTCAAGACCGCTTGTACCACAAACAAATGACCCAAACGATTTTTCTATCATTACTCCTGGTCATTTTTTGATTGGAGACAGCAGGAGACAGTTTGCTCGCGTTACCTGAACCATCGATCAACGACGAGATTGTTATCGTTATATGCGTAAATTACGGGATGATTTTTGGTCGCAATTGAGCTCTGAATATTTAAATCGTTTGCAAAATCGTCCAAAGTGGTGCAAAATAACGGAAAATATCAAGGTCAACGACATGGTTTTATTACGTGATGAAAGCATTTCACCAACGAGATGGCCTTTAGTAAGAGTAATCGCAACGCATCCAGGCTCGGGCAATTTGGTTCGAGTTGTAACAATTAAAACTGCAGCTGGAGAATTCAAACGACCGGTCGCAAAACTTAGTTTCTTGCCGATTTATGATTAACAAGATTTAGTTAAAATTCAATGAAGTGATCTCACCTTTTCAAATTTCGATTAAAGTTTCATTTGTTAACTTGTTTTATAAGATAAATTGCTAATTGTAAATTCAAATTGTAGATTTTATTTTCATTATATTTTATGGTGATGAATTACGGTCCCGGGAATGTATAAAACGCACTCTGTGCTGAATGTAAAAATGTTTATATTATTAATCACCATTGGTGGCGACATTCATCCCTTTTTGTCGACTCACTTTATCTTTTTTTTAGTCACAAATTAACCTTCCTAGCGTTCTCAAACACTCATCCAAATTAACTCTCATCTTTTTCTAATAAAGTAGTTGTAATTGTTTAAGAGAAAATAATCAAATCATCTTTCATTTATCCATCATTGTTACATATCCAACCAAAACTATTCATATTTTTGTTTATTTTTATGAATTATTATTTCGTTTTTTAAAAAAATAAATAATTTAGATTAGCTAGAACTATTGAGAAACAATGTTTATTGCATTATTAACAAAAATAAAAAAATTTGAAAGAAAACTCTGCGTATATGCAAATATGTAAAGATATAGAACATAATTCGAAATTTTCTGTTCTTTTTGTTATTCTTCTTCTGCTTCTCATTTTCATTTAAACTTATCATGCATTGCGTTTGTCGAAAATACAACAAAATACAGAACACCATGTATACAAAGGTTTCATAAACGGCATATTTTTTTGTTGTCACTTTTGTATTAGTTTTTGTTTTGATTTACTTGTACAAATTGAATAAGATGCTTAATACGATTGGGTTGACTAAACTTTTATGGATTAATGCTTGAAATTGTGTTGTGGTTTTAATGAGCTGACATCTCCAGCTGTTACCTTCCATCCAGCATCAATTAGTGATGTGATTGAAGCTGAGAAAATAAACATTTTAAATGGAAACGTTTATCGCAGAAATAATCATATTTTCCACTTACAATCAAAGGTTCTATTTGAAGCCTTGTTAAACTTTTATTTAATTGATTGCGATTATTTATTGTACGTCAACGCTTTCCATTTCTAATTTTCGTTGTCAGAGAAAAGCTAGGAAAACGCTCCTATTCCAATACAATGTTTCGCTTTTCTAATTTAGTTTTTTCCTTTTTCTACTTCGGCCTTCCTCTTTTGCAAATTCTTGATCCGTCTATTTAAGGAGACAATCAGCTTTTTTATCATCTATAGCTGACGGTAAATGTTGACTTGATATTGATTCAAAACCACTTAGTTCGGACAAGAAAATGAACAGCTTGGACGGTCGTTATCTTTATATGTCGAACCCGATACAAAATCCTGATGTCTTTATTGCGATTTCTCAACTTCCTCGTCCGTTTTCGATTCTGACGAAAGACTTATTTGCATCATACATGGGCAATGGTATTCGGGTTTTACCTCCCCTGAAATTCTCCGAGAGAACCCCCCCCTCGAATTTTTCAAATTTATTTTCAAATATTGATGAGCTAAAAAAAAAGTTGCATCAAAAAACGAAATCCATCCATTACAAGATAAAAGTTAAGAGCAAAATAAGACTTAACAAACACCTATTTATAGCAAACTTAAAATTAATGTTCGGTTCAAATTTGATTTGAAATAATCTTATTAACCACCATTAGCCAATGCTAAGTACATCATCCAGATAAATCCGAGTTCGATTGGAATTGCTTGGCAAAGCCCGGCTCAGTATTGTCCGGACCTGATCAAGTCTGGATTGCTTGATAAATTCATTTTGTTGTATGATGATCGATATAGTTGATTTGATTGATTTATAATGTGATCGCGTGTAACTTCATTCCAAATAAAATTGTCCAAATTATTTTTCAGAGTGTTATTGCTTCAAATACCTTCAGCAACTGTAATATCAATTTCAATTCGTGTTATATGTTGGCACAATCAAACCATAAACCAATGTTGACAAATCAACAAATATTTACATTTTAAAATCCTTCAGCATTAGATCCTTAAAGTATCATCATTTGTACGTAACAACAGTTCAAAATAAAACGAACCAAACACGGTTCAAGGAACACAAATTTAAGTAAGTAATATCTGCAATGATTTCTATTGTGGATAAGAGTACGCCGATTTATGTTTTTCATTTTGAATTTTATGTTGTTATCATCAACAGTGCAAAGGATCACAATTGCAATTGAGAACCATCAACTATGTTTTTCTGATGGAAAATTATTTACAATGACACTATTTCCAAGATTACACTAAAAAAGTCAACAATTATATGTACCAGATGATCCATAAAATTGAAAGAATGGATTAACCTAGAGGGATCTATGTTTTGTGAATGCTGCGAATCCATTTGCATGTTCATAAATCACACCTTCGCAATTCTCCCATATAGAATGTATGTACGTATTCGCATAAAATTTGTATGAAATTTACAAATGGATATTTGCAAAGTGGAAACAGTCGTCCACCCTATTGGGTTTAACTGACCGGAAATAAGAATCAAAATGCCATTTTTTGAATGAAAAAATCTCTAACTATTCCATTCTGATTCCGAGTAACAATATAAGCTTTGGCTCAAAATAAAACGCATTTTGCAAAAACAAACCAAAAATATGTATGCTCAATGTAAAAGAAAAATGTGCATTGCTAATGATAAAATGATTGTTTATACGGTGGATGTGCCGTAGCTAGTTACGCCGTGTTATTGAGAGTCAAAACAATTTAAAAACGTGCCTGATATATATTCTCGGACTCCGATTCGAACTGGATATTTGTCGAAATAATCGGATGCCTGAGAATGAGGGCTCGAAATCTCATTCTTGTTTTTTTTTTTTTTTTACCTCATCATATAACATACACAACCTCGTACACATAAAAAATATTTTTTTCCCAACGCTATAAGTAAATGACCACTGAGCTTTACCATATTTTTAATAAGGAAACAATTTGAACATGTAGAAGATGTCACAATTTAAATAAAAGGGACATGTAAGATACATTTATCGTATGAGAACCAAAGTATAGATGATGAATTTCATTTGAGTTCAATGGCGGAAGTTCAGTGTTGAACAAGTGGTCTTTTGAAAAGAAATAAAAAAATATCGAATGACAAAAGATTTGGTATTTTTCCCTCATTTAGAAACATGCAAACACATTTGACCCTATCTCATATGACCAAAGATCAATGATCGTGCCAAAAACTCGAGCTAATTTCGAATTTTGAACGATGAAAAAACAGAGAAAACAAAATATTGTTTAAATAACCCTCATTCGAGTACAGCGAATGGAATATTTTCAGCATTTTAAATTTCAATTTTCATTTTTACGTTTTGAATCTGCGCGCGACAAACAATTAATTTCGGTCAAGATCGAATCCATTTCTTGATGTACTTATTGCCTTTGTACAAATATTACTCTGTCCCACTTGCACCGTAATTTTGGCTTGGATTTATATGTTAAAAGGAAACAGACTTATTACAATTTTTAGGCATATAAAATTATAAGCATCAATTATATAAATTAATACGATATGCTCAAAGACGGGACTATGGAATAGCCTCAAACCGTAGAATTATGAGAAATAATAGCAAATAAAATGAATGTGTGGGGAAGTCAGAAGTGACAAAATTGATGAAAATGTCTTTGAGCTTGATCTATTTGAGACAATTCATAGTGATGCCGTTGGTTGGTTGGTTGTTTGTGCTTTTAATTCTATTGTATCTTTTCATATACAATATATGAATTTTTTCTTTTCGTTTCTTTTCTTTTCTTCTCGTTTTGTTGTTTCTTATAACGGTTTATTCTTTTACGCCTCTTATCTGGTCGAGCTACAGCTGTCGATCTCTTTGCTCATTTGTTTTCACATTTCGTCACTTTGATTCTAATGCATAGAAATAAATATTTTGATGGAAGCGCGCTTCAAAAGATTCCGTTAGATTTTTATGATATGCTGTTTCGTTTTTTTTTTCTCTTTAAAGTATATTTATTAATGGCTTTTTAAATACATCTGCGACTGTTTCCAAGCAAACGTGCCAATAACCATGCAATAGATTCTATTTACAATGATAAATATTCATAAATAAAAGACCAAAAGACAATTATAGAGAGACAGAGACAAAAAGAAGAACTTAGTACACAAAAAAAAAAAAAAAAAAAAAAAAAAAAAAAAAAACACACACACACACACACACACACACACACACACACACACACACACACACACACACACACACACACACACACACACACACACACGAAACACTCACACTCAACAACAATTTGTATTCCAATCAAAAAATACATGTGCACTTTGCACAGCTCAGCATATAGTTCAAACATCAGTTTTAATTGAACAATTAACAACAATACAATTCAACAATGAAACGGTCAAAGCAAACGCAACAATGTTACAATGAAGGCTTCCTTTTCGCTGAATCGCGTGATTATTTCTCTGACGCTCTCGATTCTATGTGTTGTTGTTGTTGGTGGTGGTGGTGGTTTTTTTTCACTCCACTTCACTTGCTCCAATTCTAAACTGTCTATTACAATGTATACATTATTGCAATGTTTTCATTTATGATTTATGAAATTATTGGGAGTATCGGTTAATAATGCGGATTTTTTGGCTTGAAAAGATATATTTATTTCAAAACTAAATGAATGAGTACATTAACCAATATATTGCGCATCGTTAGTTATGACTTCCTCCCATCTTCTGGGAAGTTTGTTGATTCCTCGTTTGAAGAAGTCTCCATCTTTCGAGGCAATCCATTCGTCGACCCATGTTCGCACATCTTCAGCATTTCGAAAGCGTACATCTGCCAAGCTGACCTGCATTGCTCGGAACAAATGGTAATCAGAAGGAGTAAGGTCTGGAGAGTACAAGGGGTGATCAAAATGATCCCAACCATACATTCTGGTACAGGGGTTCGAGGGGTCTATTTACAAATCCCTCCCCCCTGCACATTCAATCGCCAAATTACCCCTTTTTGAAGGAATCGGACTTGACAAAAATTATGAGAATTGCAAACGATAACAATTTCGACAATAATGTACGGACAAAAGCAAAGAACTTTCCAAATAAAATACGAAGCAGATGTGTTTTGGCCATTCTCAATTTCATATCTGATGTTTTACAACATCTAAGTTTCTGGTCACAGAAGATGCAGTAAAGAACTGCACTTCTGGTGGACTTTTCTGATTTTGAAGAAAAAATGTGTACTACGTTTGAGCGTTTGAAAGAAATTAACGGCAGAGACTTGAATTTACTTTTGGAAAAATCTATTTGCGAACATGGAAATTGTGAGTTATTTGAAAATTATATTTGGGAATTTCCTTACTTCATGATCGGTGTATATTATTGATGACTTAATCATTCTATTTGTAACGGAAATACGAGAAAGTTTTTTGAATGAAATTAAAAATGAAATCATATTTTCAAATGTCAGACATTGATCTATCGAAAGTGCAGATGCGGAAAGAGGATTTTCCGTTATGAATCATGTGAAATCTTCAAGAAGATCAAGGATAACACCGAAACATTTGGAAGAAATGATGAGAATTCGAATCAATGCACCGGATCAGTTAGAAAAGTTTGCAGCGGACAAATACGCAAAACAATGGATCAAAAAAAATCATTGGCACACTGACGATCCAAGAAAACATGTAAAACAAAACCTCAGTCTACTGAACGTGGACGAATCAAATATTTATGATTCTGTAAATATGCCCATTTTGATTTCCGAAAATATTTTCTTGCACATTTAAACGATATAAAATTATCCAATTTCTTTGTTTAAAATTACAACTATTAAAAATATATAACTATTATTTAAAAGATTTTAATTATTAACCATTTGTATTAAAATAATTATTTCTTAAATATAATTACCCCCCATCAAAAAATTGAACATTTTAAAATTACCCCCTCCTCAATTTCCAAATACCAGAATGTATGATCTCAACCGAGCATGCAATGCATCGATTCGTGCTTTGAGTTGATTTTCATTCAGATGATATGGCACCCATTTTTCCAATTTTCGAATCTTTCCCATTGCGTGTAAACGTTCAAAAATGGTTGATTGGGTGACACCTAACTCCAAAGCAAGTTCTTGTTGCGTTCGACATGAATTTTCATCCAATAATGCTTGCAATTCAGCATCTTCAAATTTGTTCGGCTCACATTTGCTTGGCCGTTCTTTGTCTTCCAAGTCAAAATCACCACTTGGAAAGCGTACAAACCATCGTTCACAAGTGCTTCGAGTTGGAGAATGTTTACCGTAAGCTTCCTACAACAATCGAAAACTTTCAGCAGCGGTTTTCTTCAAATGAAAGAAGATTATTAAACTTCCCCGAAAATTCGACATTTTCGAAGCAAAAAAAAAAAATTTGTTGTTCACACTTCAACGAAATGACACATACTGGAATTTATAGTGTAATGACGGACGAAAAAATGAAATGGCGGCGGTGTGCTCCGTTGCACATAATGCTAGTTACGCCGTCTGTTATCTAAATCCGCATTATTAACCGATACTCCCAATATGTGTACGCATGCAAAATAATATATAGATTCCAGTTGATTTAAATGTTTGAATAAATATGCATGCGTTCAATTTACTGTTGCTCATCTATTTGTATATGGACAACAAATTTCGATTATATTGAAAAAAAAAAAAAAAAAAAAAATGGCATTGTACGACATATGCGACACAATCAGAATTGGGAATGTTTTGCTTGGTCTTAGAGAGTTTTGATTCCACTTCTATTTAATCATAAAAACTGAACATTTTTGTGGATCATTTATGTTTTTTTTTATTTTTTTCCTTCTTTTTATCAATGATCAAATAGCGTTTTTGAAGATCTATAGTTTTCTTAACGTTGAATTCTTTTTAAAAAAAGATTTCTTTTTTCAAAATTTTCCCCTTATCCAAACGTGTGTATCGGGCATCTTTTGAATTGTTGATTAGAATTGCTTCAGTTAAATTGAAGAAATAATTGATTGAAATCATTGTGCGTAATTTTTCACTTCCTTTTCAGTGCATTTAGCGAAAATTTCTAAAACTAATTCTTGTTGTTCTTCCTGTTGAAATTGACGTCAAGATTTAAATCAAGTCAAGTCTATTTTAAATATGTTGTAACTAGAATTGTCAGCATACAACTGGCCAACTGCGACTTTTAAAAATGGGAGAATAAGTCTTTTTTTTATTTCCTTTGTTTGGGGGTAAATAATGCTTTGTTCGTTGTGTTTTTCTTTTGTTATGAGCTAATTCAAAATTCACACTTTATTTGAATCTTTCTCTAATAAATACAAACACATTTTCGGAGAGCTCAATGTTCACATGTTTTAACAGTTTCATTAATTGTTAATGTGAAATGAGAGAACGTGAGAAGGAAATGGGAAAAAAAAACAAACGGAAAGTCTAAATTTGACCAGTTCCTTGGGTTCAAGGATGTTTTTAATGGAAGATTTCAATATATGGAAAATGACAAATTGTCACTTGTAAAATCACAGACAACCATTGATTATACGAGTGATTAAAGTAAATTTACCCGCTAGTAAAAAGGCATTACGATTTTTTGATATTCTGTTCCAGTGGAATTTTGTAAAAAGGATTGAATTTTTATGTTGTGTACACACTGTGTGGAGATGTTACGAAATTTAAATGACAAATAACAAATTTAAACACAAGCGATACCATTTTATTGTTACACAAAAATCAGCTCATTTAATTGCATTTGTGAATGTAAATGGTTGAACTTTTCATCACGTTCCCAATGAACATTTATGGTGATAATTTCGTGTTTTATTCATAAATTATACATATTCCATGTGAAATTCATATAAATTTCACTAAAAAATCACCATTGATTATCATAAATTTTCATTGCGTTACGACATTTGTTTTTAGATTATTTAATTGTGAAGAATATTTCCTCCTGCATTTCCACCAACTCCAACATTCATACCAAATCCAGCATTTGCACCAGCATTTCCACTAGCACTTCCACCAGCGCCATTTGCATTACCACCTACACCAACTCCTCCACCCATATTCATGCTAAATCCAGCATTCGCTCCGGCCCCAATGCCGGCACCGGAACTTACGCCACCGTTATCTTGAAAAAAAGGGATTTTTTTTTATTTTTTTATTTTTATTATTTAAATACACTTTACAACATTTATCGCAAATTTATCTCAAATGTTTTGTTAATTCTACTTTCGTAGTCGGAATGCAAAATAATTATTAATCATAATGACTCTTGCAAATGAAAATGTAAACTTATAATAACTATTCATTGAACGTAAAAATCCACTATTTTAAAAGTTCGATTACCATATTGAGATATTGGAATAGCAAGTGTAGTGGCACATATAGCAATTAGAATTCGGAATAACAACAAAATTCTTTGTACAAATACCTCCATATTTTAAAAATCTCAAATCGACAACTTTAAGCCAACTCAAAAAAAAAAAAAAAAAAAAAAAAAAGAGAACGAAAATCAAAGGAATGGATCTACTTTTGATTGATTTCAATTTTTTGGGAATATTTTCACTTTTTCAATATCTTTGTAATATCTTTGGAATTTTGATGAAAAATTTTGAAAAAGCGTTGCTCACTGTTGAAACTATAAAACTAAAATGATAATTTTTATGTCGTAAAATTCTTTTATACTAAATTCTTAACACGCTATTTTCATATAGATTTTTGTTGAATAATCAATTTGTTTTGATTTTCACTCATAATGATTATAAAAAATTGATATTGATTACAAATATACTAAATACCTATCATTAAAGATAATGAAAAAAAAAATGTAAACACTGCAAATATGAATCAACTGAAAATATTTTCCATGCAATTGAATATTGAAGTATTAAAATCATGATAAATAAATCGTAATCTTATGATTGTATGGTATGAGTGAAAGTATCTAGTCATGCGCCACAATTTATTTTCATATCGTAAGCTCTACAAGAATGAAATCAGGTAAATTCTAATCAAAATAGTTTAAACGTTACATTTTTTCGATTTTCTAAGTGAAATCGCAGTCAACTGAGGAAATTTCCTAATTAATATGTTAGCAATGAGATATTCCAAAATCACTTTTTAATTAATTTCAAATCTCAACATCGATTCATCTAAATTCTTATCAAATATGTTTAAGAAATTTCTTTCGTCACTCAAATGCCTTGATTCGTTTAGAGTGAATTTTTGGTTTTCATTCGATTAAGTATATCGTCTATTTCAAGCATATTTCAATTGGTCCATCATAAATGTATGTTGGCACGTGATTTAATTTGTCATGTGCATGAATTTGGAAGATGATCTTCTTGTTAAATCCAACGTATTATGATGAAATGTTAATTTGCGCAATCTATTTCAAAAACTATGCGTAAGTGTGGATTTTTTATTTTCTTTTTGGAATATTCATATATTTTTGAATAATTTCGTTTTTATAGCTGCTGCGGTTTGCTTGAAATCAGAGGCCGTTTAAATAAATTGTAGAAAAAAAAAACGAAATTAATTATTGTGGAAAAGCGATAAAATTAGTTGATTGGCTTGTATATGTTTTTTTTCCACTTTTCATCGTTGATGACGCCAGTCATACAAATTAATTTTATGAGTTTCTTTATAGCGCTATTGTCCCAATTTGTTTGGAAAAGAAATGTCCCGAGAAATGAGACACGAACAATTATATTTTTTTATGACCATGATCAAAATTGATTTGAATAGAAATATTGTGATATATATTCAGGGAATGAACGGGATAATGTCATTCAATTATTGAAATCGCAGAATGGTTTGGTTGATCAATTTAAAGATGTAAACGATGTTGTTGTCTCAAAACGATTAGAATTTCATGCCATTTAAATGAAAACGACGGAATAAAAATGACAAACCGAGAGATAGCTTGTGTTTTCGGGCAAATCAGTTACAATGCGATGACTTTGAGACAAAATTAAGTGCTGATGAGTTTAAATTGATTGCAATATTTATGGGTGTATATTTTCAATTGAATCAATTAAATTGTTATATATGATGCCAAAGAAAAATTGCTATGGATTGAATTAAAAAAAAGAAGAAGAAGAAGAAAAGAAAAAAAAAATAGTAAGAGATATGGTACGAAAACCAGGGAAAGGAGGAGGGTGAAAGGAATACTGAGAGAAAAAGTGGAAAGAAAGCGAAAGGGAGAAAAAGAAAAAGAGTTAAAGCAAAATAGTGACCAGGGGAAAATTCATCAAAAATTACAATTGAACAGATTCCAAATGACATTTTTTTGACAGCAAAATTGTATGAACATTTCCATCTTCACATTGAGCAGCAAAACAAAAACCTTCAAGTTATTTTCCAGTCGAACTAGACGAATGATACAACATTATTGGTAGTATAGTTGTGCCGGTTACATAATTAATTATTTCACAAACATATGTTCGCTGCGCTCAGATTATGCACATTATACCGTGGTTGAAACATACATTTGTAGTAGGTAGTGTAGTGTTTGCTTCAAATTCATTGAACATTTTCATTTTTCTTTTTTGTTTATTTCGGTCTATCTAATCCAAAGTAGAGCGAAGTGAGCAGAGGAATACAGTATTTAATGATTGATTTAACAGTGAGTGAGGTGAGAAAATTATTAAGTGTGTATGTATAAATTATTATTATTTTTATGTGTGTATCTAAGAATGTTTGCAAACAAATATATTTATTTACACATCTATTGCATTAAACTAGTTTTTTTTGCATATACACATATGTAGATGAGTACAAAGTACATACAAAAATGTATGTGTGAGAGAATCAATGAATTCTTAATTCATTCTGCTTATATTATCATATTATGATATTTTCCTTGGAAATGAAGCTTGTAGCGGAAATGCGTTTTTATTTCGCAAAACCAAAATAAGATGAATTAGGCACAATATCTATTTCTCCGTTTATATTAAATCAACTGTTGAAGTGTCAAATTGGCGCACAAGATGAATGTGAAACACCACAATAAGGAATGAAGGCTCGGTGGGCATTACCACCGAAGTGACCCTAAATCGAGGTAAGAATATGTGCGAGCAAAATGCTCCCATGGAGGTAGGGTGACAAAGGATTAGGGTGGAAAATCATTGATACCAGTCGATAAGGAATTTCATAATGAAAAAGTTTTGTTGGCGATGGATTTTCCACTCTTTAGCCCTCAAATCAGCGTCGGTATAGATTTTGGGAGAAAATTCTGTTGAAAAAGCCCCAAAAAAGGAGTTAGAAGTTTTTCAGGGGCGAGAAATATTGATGCAGGTCGATAGAGCGTAAAAAGTTGCCATAAGAATATCACAATATCTAAAGCAAATTTACCGCGAGAGATCTGTAGTTTTTCATCTTCCAGATTGATTGAGAAAAAAACAATTAATTGAATTGTCTACATTTTATTTTATTTTATTTGGAATAAAATTTGTATTAAATAAAACTGTTTAAATCTATAATTTCTTAAAGATTGAGAATTTGAAGTACAATAATTTGTTTCATTTTTCTTAAATAACAAATTTCTAAGCGGCTACAATTGAATTGAGTTGGATGCTTTTAAGACGAGAGTTTTGTTCTCTCTCTCTTTTTTTTTTTTTTTTTTTTTGTTTTTAGGATGGAAAGAAAAAAAATTGGTTCTCATCAGAATATGATGCAATGCTAAATGCTATATGTATATTTTTACGATGTTTTGGTACCAGAAGCACACAATTTTTCAAAAAAAAAAAAAAAACGTTTGTGTCTGCCCCGTTGTATATTTATTTATATTTTCATGTTTCCTTTGCAAATGAGCATATTGTGACATAGATCAACACTGTACATAAGCGAACATTGCATTCCAAATGGTATACAATGAAAACATACGAAAAAGAAAAAAAATCAACTTAATGAAAATGTGCTAATCATAAAATGCACTAATGGTAAGCGATTTATTAAATGTTATTGCTGGCATGCGCGTGCGATTTTATTCTTATTCAAAATGCAACGCACAGTATTTTGCCATATTTACTAGTTTTTTCTTGCATTCTCTCTCTCTCTCTCTCTCTCTCTCTCTTGTCACTCTCACTCTCACTCTTATGCGATCCAAAATATCAATCTACACACAAATGAACATAAATTAATATAAATAAAAAAAAAAAAAAAAAAAAAATACGGAGGAGAGGATAGAGATAAGGAAAAATATTTTAAATTAATTTACAAAGTACAATATTCGGTGAGAATTGGAATTGTTTTAAGCAATTCATCAATGTTGTGTTGATTGAGGTGTTCGATAAGTGTATCAGATGCACGTAATAATTTCATTAGTGTTTGTACATTTTCAACAATTTCTTTAGTCATTACATCAGCATTATGCTGAATAAAATCGGCCAATTTGCCGCCTAAATCACAATCAATTAAAATTCTGGCTAAATTAATATTGTTGTCTGAATGCGTTATAAATAATGAAGACATAATACATAAGGCAATCAGCGCTTCATTTTGCATAACCATATGCTGTGACGTTAACATTGTCACCATACATTGAACGGAACCCTCATTTTTGATAAACGCTTCCAAACTAGAACGATTCGATGAAATCATCGGTTTGGTAGCTGCAGTTGCTGTTGTTGTTGCTGATGCAATATTGCTTGCGGTATCTTTGTATGCATGCTTAATTAACCATGCCATTAGACGAAATGATTCACCAGTCACACTTGAACAATCAAACGATTGACACCATTCGATCAATTGCTGGATTAATGTTGAATTTTCAAGCAATTGATGAGCCAAATCTGATTGTCCATCGATTAACATACGCAATGTACCTATCGGAAGAAACAGCAAAAGTAAATAAAATAAAATTTTGGAAATATTGTGGGCAATGTACCAAGTAATTTGTAGACAACGGGCGCTTGATGAATTGTTAACATTGGCAATATCGTTTCCACCAAACCGGCTTTAATTATCACCGATTTATTCTCTTTTGGTATCACCAAATTACGGAGCGCACCTAACAATGCATGTTGCAATTTCATCTCACCATCGATTCCATTGTTCTTTGAAAGGATTGCTATTTATCCGATATGAAATTTTGATTGATTATAATCATTTGAAAATAATTATTTAAAAAATTTGCTTAAGAGCAATATTTTTTTTCTTTTTTTTTTTTTTTTTTGTGAAAATTAATTGAGGAATTGTTACCTAGTAATTTTGTGGTAATATTTCGTTCAACCATTTCAATACAATGACTATCGGTGCGAGCAAAATTACCCAAAGCCAGCACACCAGTTGTTAATAGATCAATGTCATAAGAATCCAACCAGTCTTCCATGTATTTCAACAATGATGTATTGTAGAGGTAGTGCATTGATTCATCTATGAATTAGAATTTGAAACAAAAAAACAAAAACAAAAAAGAAAAATGGTAAATGCGAAAATGCATGGGAAAAAATGGGATTCAAACAAACCTCCGTTAATAATTAGAACGATTAAATCACATGCAAGTTTCATAAGAGCTCTCGCTTCATTGGTATTTGCTAATGTTTTGTATGTTTCAAGCAGACGATAAATGGTCTCACAAACTCCATCTTTGGCCAATTGCAATTTAACATCATCTAAAAACCGAACAAAATCAAAAAATGGTGAAAATTGCCCATCAAAATCACAAACAAAACCTACCATTTTCCGCTTGATAATTTAACATTTCGAGGCAAATTTCAGCCACATCTGGATCTTTTGAAATGGTTAAAATGTTCGCCAATTGCCCATTGAGTTTATATGAAAAATTTAAATCGGCCACATTTTCGGTGAGTAAACTAAGTGGCTGAAGTGTATTCAATAAAATCTCTTCACTTTGATCAGTTTCACCACGTGCTATACAATCATCTAAAATGCGTTCAATTTTTTGTAAAATGCCAAGTTCCATAGCATTTTTTGCCAAATGTTCACCGCCCAATAAATAATTTGATATTAAACCGCCACGAAATTTTGCAAATGTCACCTCAAGCTCATTGCTAGCATCAAGTTTTAGATCAAGTAAATTGATTATTGTCGCATCTCCTTTTAATTTCAATATAATATTTCGTGCATCTTCATTGTTATAGCAAATATTGCCTAATGCACGGCAACATTGTATAGCTGTCATTAATTGAGTATCGGTAAGTAATTGTTGCGGCGGGGACGATGACGATGATGGTGGCAGCGGCGGCGGTCGATTACTAGATGTTTGTTGTGTTTCATCAGCCAATCGTTTAAGTAAATTTTCAATAATGGCATTCGTTGTAAATCGTTTCCGTTGTCCATCAATTTTTGCCACTTCAGCAATGGTTCGATCAATTTGTTCACGTACCTCCGCATCTAAATCCATTCGTTTCATAAGATCAAGGAAATGTCCTGTTAAATTAATTGATTCATATGCAGGAACATTTGATTCAGCTGATGAAATAATTTTCTTGAGACATTCAATTAATTCGGTGCTATTGGTGCTATTTATTGATATGGTTTTGAATGAATCTACCAAATCATCCACTTCTCCTATTTTATGAGAGGAAAAAAAATCAGAGAAGAGAGAACAAAAATGTGAATCATTTTATAATTGAACTTCATTATTCATTACATAGTGCAATTGAAAAATGCAATCATCTCAACTGTTTGAAAACTGGGTTATCGATTTTTCGTTTTGAATTAAATTCATTCGGCCCGAAGGCATTGGCACTTAAAAACGCACTCTACTGGATGCATTGAGCAAATAAACAAATCACATACACACGAACACACGCACACACGCACACACTCATACATCTTACTCTCTCTCTCGCTCTGTCACTTTTTTTTTGTTGAAAATTCTGTACTGATTTCATTTGTATTTATTCACGAAAGCAAAGAGAAAATTTGAAGCAAATTTGAGAGAAAGAGAGAGAGAGAGAGAGAGAGAGAGAGAGAGAGAGCAAGAGATAAAGTGGGAGAGACCCGAATCACATGAAAATTAACAATTCACACCTGAAATGAGGTTTATTATGGAAATGTCATGATGACATCGAACCAATAAACAAATATGCATCACACTTTCATGACAAATAAATCATACACCATAGTAAATAGAAGCATTGCATTTGAATCGGTTGTTTAAATTAAATAATTATAAATATACCTTCAGCCATCGTTTGATTTGCACACACTCAATTTTTGTACACAATTTTATTCCTTTTTCGTGAAGAAAAACGATAGATGGTAACAAGTACAAAAAACGAGAAAAACAACAATGAATTTTTGTCAACAAAAATACAATGCACACAACAGTGGTGTTTTAATACACGCCAAAAGAAATGAAAAAACACCAAAATAACTTGTACGGCAATTGTTATTGCGAAATTTACACGACACACGAACAGAAAAAAAATAACACGCAGAGAAATTGCTTTTTGTTTAGTAATGTATTGCCGATGCGAGCATTTCATCTATATGCATAAATATCCACCGTTCAATATGCGTGTTTGTTGGTATATGAGATTCACTACATTTAATCAACAATGAAGGGTTTATTCTTGATGACTGTTCTCAATGAGAGAATTTTATGTTTTTTTTTTTTATTTTTTTGATATTTTTATTTTTGGGCGTATAAACATGCAAGATGACAATTGGTATGACCAATAGAATATAAATTTCCTAAAACATGAAATGAAAGAGAATATAATTCTGAGCAAAAGTCAGTCGACTGATGACATCTAACAAAATTCAATAAATTATTATGACAATTCTAATTCTCAATACAATCTATTTCACATTTGCGTAAATTGCGAAAGAAAAAAAAATATTGAAAATTTGCTGATTTATTGAAAAATTATATTTAGATTTATAAAAACTATTTTACAATTATTTTTCTATCGAAAAAATTGGAATTTTTTTTTACATTTTTTACATTTTTTCTTATTAGTTTTCATTTATTTCCATTTATTACCAACGATGCAATTGAATCAAATTTCACAATAGATGTCACTGTTCGTCTACATTCCACGTATATCATGTTGCTCAATGTTGCCCAGTGTACGTGTTCTGTCCAAAAATCATTGTCGTCAATTTGAAGGCAAAAAGTTATCAAAAGCCCACAAAAATACACACGAATTTTCGTTTCAAAGAAGGGAATTCACGAAACGAAAAAAAAAAAAGAAAAAAAATTGCAGAAGCGTGTTAAATTTTGTGAGGAAAATTCAGTGAAAAGTGCGTCGATATAATCGTCGTTGCTTTTGGGCTCATTTATTGTTGTATTTTTATTTTTTCGGTTTTATTCGATAATTTTTGTGCGCTGTGTGTGTGTGTATTCAATTTATTTTTTTTTTTTTTTCGCTTTTTATAATAGTGATTGTGTTTTATTCGAATAAATACAATGGTTCCAAATAATTATCCACCAATGAATCAACATCCTGTACAGCCACCACAGCCTCAAATGCCACCACAGCCTCAATTGCAACCTCAAGCGCATTTTAAGAATGCAGCTCCGGTTGCAAATTTAGCAGCAAATCCATCAATCGGAAAACGACCATTATATCCAACAACACAACCTCAATTAAAACCACAGCAACACCAACAACAACAACAATACCTGCAACAACAACAACCACCACCATTGAATAATACAACTAATTCGGTAGGCAATCAATATCAACAACAGCAACAGCAACAGCAACAGCCACAAATCATGAGCAATATAACCAATTCGGCATACAATCAATATCAACAACGTCCACCACAGTCTCATATGCCATCGTCACAGCCTCATATGCCACCACATCCTCACATGCCGCCACAGGCTCATATGCCGACACAAACCCAAATGCCACCACAGCCTCAACTGCAACCTCCGACCCAGTTTAAAAGTGCGGCTCCAATTCCAAATTTAGCAGCAAATTCTACAATTGGAAAACGACCATTATATCCACCAACACAGCCACAATTACAGCCAAATTCACAGCAACAACAGCCACATATGCAGCAACAGCAACAGCCACAGCAACATCAATATCATCAACAACAACAACCACCACCACCAATAATGAACAATTCAACTAATAATTCGGCATACAATCAATATCAACAACAACAACAACCACCACCAATGCCACAAAATTATCCCCAAACAATGCCACCTGCACCGGTTAACGGTCAGGCATATGGTCAACCACCCCAACAATATATGGGAAACAATATCAACAATCCAAATAGTGTTGTACAACGTGGATTTGATAGCATGTGGGGTCATAATACAGTTGATTTAATGCAAAATCGACACATTTTACCAACAACCCCAGTTGAATCACCAAAAATTACACTTGAACATCAATTTTATGAATCAGTCAATTGTAGTCCCGAGTAAGTGCCACGATTCATTTTGATTAAAACTGTGACGCAAGTGATTTATTCTTTTTTTTTTTTTGTCATTTTCGATAAAAATTATTTCTTGAACAATTGAAAAATTGAATGTTCGCCGTTTGTTTTTCGTCCTTTAAACAGTATTTTCAGGTGTACTCTCAACAAAATTCCTGAAAGTAATGCATTATTACAAAAATCAAGACTTCCATTGGGTATTTTGATACATCCATTCAGGGATTTAAATGTAAGTGACTCACAATATTTGGAATTTGTTCAAGGTTCGATTTATTTTTATTTAGAAATTAGGTCAATTTCTCAATACATTTTTTTTTTTTTCAAAAAGAATTCAAAAGTAATCGTACTACTTTTTTTCAATTTTCTGAAAAAAAATAAAGCTTAGTAATAATTGATAAAAAAAATCACAGACACGAATATAAATGATTAGACGTGTTTAAGAATGAAAGATATTTTATGTGTGATTCAAATGTGGATTTTATGATGTAAGCGTACAAATATTTGTTAATGCTTACGCAGCACTTTAATGTAAGATCAAAATTCCATTGAATCGTAATTATATTTGCTCGTAACACAACTGCTTGATTTAATTAAAATTTCAAATTGGTTTTCATCATATTTCATATGATCGTTCAATTATTCACTTTCAATACATTTTTTTTTTTTTTTTTTTTAAATCTTATTTTATGTAGAAAACTCATACTTATCATGAAACATTTAAATGAAAAAGAGAATAAGAATGAAGAAGAAATGAAAATCAGAAAAATGAGCATTTTTCAAGGGGAAAAAAACAACAATAATTTAACTAATTGCATGCCATATTTTGTTTACAGAATTTGCCGGTGATCCAGTGTTCAACGATAGTTCGGTGTCGTTCTTGTCGAACATACATCAATCCATTTGTTTACTTTGTTGATAGCAAAAAATGGAAATGTAATCTTTGCTTCCGAATAAATGAATGTAAGTCAATGTGAATAATACTTAGCGTTCATTACATTTGTTAATTTAATTATTAAATGAAATTTTTTTTTTATTAAAACGAACAATATTTTCATTTGCAGTGCCAGATGAGTTCCAATATGATCCAGTGAGTAAATCATATGGAGATGTGACCCGCAGGCCAGAGGTGAAATCAAGCACGATTGAGTTCATTGCTCCATCCGAGTATATGGTATGTAAAGAAATGTCAATTTATTTTTGTTGTTGTTGTTGCATTATACCCCCAGTCCAAGTAAGAACCCGCATTATATTATGTCCGCAACCCGCATTTGGCGCAATCCAAAACAGAATAAAAGAAAAAATAAAAAAAAAAAACTAATCGTTTCCAATTTCTATTACAGTTAAGACCGCCACAACCAGCCATTTATCTATTTTTATTGGATGTATCAATGATTGCCCAACAATCGGGCTATTTACGTTGTGTTTGTGAATCATTGACCGAACATTTGGATGCAATGCCTGGCGATGCTCGTACACAAATTGGTTTTGTTGCATATAATAGTGCCATACATTTTTATAGTTTAGCTGAAGGTTTTAATCAACCGCATGAAATCACCGTTGTTGATATTGATGATCCATTTTTACCGTGCCCAGATAATTTACTTATTAATTTGAATGAATGCAAAGATCTAATTAAAGATTTACTGACACACTTACCAACGCGATTTGCACATTCACACGATAGCAATTCAGCATTGGGCGCAGCACTTCAAGTTGCATTTAAACTAATGGTAAGCATTAAATTAAAAATTGTATATGCAATGAAAGATAGAAAGAAAGAAGGAAAAATGTGAAGAGATTTATTCGAATTGTTTTGCATGTTGTTAATTTATTGTTTTTTTTTTTTTAGCAACAAACTGGCGGTCGTGTCACTGTATTCCAAACATGTTTGCCAAATCTTGGACCGGGCGCATTACAATCACGTGAAAATCCAAATGAACGATCGGCTAAAGAAATTCAACACCTTGGACCAGCTACAGATTTTTATAAACGACAAGCTCTCGAATGTTCCGGTCAACAAATTGCTGTCGATCTTTTCTTGATGAATAGTCAATACAGTGATTTAGCTACAATTTGTAAGTAGCTCTATATTTTTCGAATATTTCCAATTTTTTTGCTTTTGAAATTCTAAAAAAATCGTCTCTCTCTCGCTTATTTTGCAGCTGGTATAAGTAAATTTTCTGGTGGTTGTATTTATCATTTTCCGTTATTTAATGCGGCAAAACCGCAACAAGTGGATTCATTTAAACGATGCTTTGAACGTTATTTGACGCGTAAAATTGGTTTTGAATCGGTAATGCGTATTCGATGCACGCGTGGCCTCACAATTCATACATTCCATGGAAATTTCTTTGTGAGATCAACCGATTTATTATCATTACCAAATGTTAATCCAGATGCTGGCTATGGAATGCAAATATCATATGAAGAAAGTTTGGGCGAAAGTAAAACCGTATGCTTTCAAGCGGCATTATTGTATACAAGTAGCAAAGGTGAACGTCGTATTCGTGTGCATACATTATGTTTACCGATAACAAATTGCCTAACTGATGTAATTTATTCGGCTGATGCCCAAGCAATTATTGGTTTAATATCAAAAATGGCTGTAGATCGGTCATTACAATCAAGCATCGCTGATGCACGCGATGCATTTATCAATGCCAGTTGTGATATATTTAGTGCTTTTCATACAGCTCAAAATATTAAAACAATAAATAGTCAATTGGTTGCACCATTAAATTTATCATTATTACCATTGTATATGCTTGCATTACTCAAGCATACGGCATTCCGTACCGGAACTAGTACGCGTTTGGATGATCGTGTATTTGCCATGTGCGAACTAAAAACATTACCGCTTGATCAGCTAATTCGATATATTTATCCCGATTTATATCATTTGGATTGTCTATTCAGCGAAAATAATAATGGAACTAATACAGATGAAGCAAATGGCGAAAAACCAGATCCACCATTACTTCAATTATCAGCTGAACAGTAAGTGTTCTTTCTTTCTTTCTATTTTTTTTTTTTTTTTTTTTTTTTGATTTTATTTCGTGAAATAGATTTTATGACAATATAAAAATAACCTAAATCGTGTTTCTATAAATTTTTAATTCCTTTTACACCTTAATAGTTTGAAGTCACGATCAATTTTCTTACTTGATTGCGGAACAAACCTATTGCTCTTGGTCGGAACAAATGTGCCAACAACAATTCTTCAAAATGTTTTCGGTAAATAATTTTTCATTTATTTGGTTCTATCTTTGTGCATTTTTTTGTTCGTCAGTCTGTTCCATTCGATTTGGATATTATGGTGATCTTGACCAAATCTTTTATTGCAATTCATTTTGAATGACGAAACAAACATGTCTTTTCAATTAACTTTTACAATTCATTTTGGAGGAAAAAAAAAATTAATACTTTTAATGAAATAAAAATGCTAATCAATTTTTGTATTGCAGGCGTTTCACATGTCAATGAAATTCCGGATTTATGCTTCGATTTACCAAATACACATACAACTGATTGCGATAATTTGCATTCATTTTTGGAAGCAATCAATGTGGAAAAACCATACACACCACCAATTCAAATTATTAGGTACGTTTTTTATTTTCTTTCTTAGGAAGTTCCTAAAACTTCGTTCGCACAGTTCGATGTTCGTGTTCGTTCGTTCGCAAAAAAAGTTCGCACATTTCGCACGAACGTTCGATATGTTCATTGACACCTCTGTTAGGAACCAAAAGAAATCATTAAATTTGGAAGCAGTTTTTATTATTTTTCTATCGAAAAAATTGTATTTTTTCAAAGTTCTGAGAATTATTCTTGTTTTTACATAATTTTGAATAGTTTTGTGTTTTCATTATACTCAAATTTTCTATTTCAAAAATCTTCAATTTTGCCTCCTTTCCTTTTTTTTTAAATTGAAATAGTTAAAACTTGGTAAATTAAAGTCGGTTAGATTTTTTTTTTTTTCATAATTTTACTTATGATTTCAATAACTAATTTATGTTTGTTTCTTTCAAATTTCAGAGATAATAGCCCATACCGTTCAATGTTCATCGAAAAATTAGTGGACGATCGAAGCGAAAGTAGTTTATCGTATTATGAATTCTTGCAACATTTACGAACACAAGTGAAATAGAATTAGAGAAAAAAAAACAAAAACAGTTCTGTAAAAACAAAATACAATGAAATGAGTAAATTGAAAATTAAATACTGTGTAATTAACAGATGTTGATTTTTTTTTTTGTTTTCTTCGCGGCGTAGCGGTGATTGAATAATATCAAAAAAAAAAAAAAATTAAAATGAGAGTTATGGGAAAACAGAGATGAATTGTTCGAAAAACCAAATATGTAAAAAGGATAAAAAATTTAAATAAAAATAAAACGATGTATAAGTATATTTTGTATCATCAAATAACTAAAAATGAAATTAATAACGGAAAAATAATGAGGATTAAATTATATTGATAGATAAATTAAGTAGGAACACACACACACACACACACACACACACACACACATCAACACATAAAAAAAGAAAGAAAAGAAAAAGAGCAAAACGATTTGGAAAAAAGGAAAAAAAATTTAAACAAAATGTTTTGGATTGGATTGATTTTTTGTTGATTGTAAAAAAAAATTGCATATACAATTTTATTATTTATAAATTTTAAATTGGATTTTGGTTGGTGTCATGAATGAAACATTTTGACTGGAAATTTGTTTTTTTTTAAATTGATTAAGTACAATATAAGAAGAAAGGAAATTGCGCATTTTTTGTGTGAAATAAATCAAGAGTAAAAAAAAAATGTTTAGTTGGAAACTATTTGATCCAAAGTGTATCGATATTGTTGCATCAATACAATCGAACTACTCACTCGGATAGAAATGAAACGAAATGAAATAAAATGTATATTCAACTGTTGTTGCTCGGCTCGTTATTCGTATTTTATCACGCTGCGTACAGTGACAACAGGCTAAATTATTTACATAACTAGAAGCAATACTCCTGACAACCAACACATTCAATGGATGATATTCCGTTTATTTTTCAACAGGAACATTGACAAATATCACGACGTATGCCTAATTATTCGAATTAAATGATTCTATGTCAAAAGAAGAAGGGAAAAATAAGAGTGCGAACTAGAGAGAGAAAGAGAGAGAGAAATCCGAAAATTTATTAAATGAACAAATAATCAAATGGTAAATAAACATTGAATTTGATAATGAACGCGTAGAACAATAATGAACAAATGTTCATCAACATTACGATAAAAATGAAAAAATAAAACAAATATTATGCGATTAGATAGAGAAAAATGATGTCAATGCATGTATTATATAACTTTGTGATGGATATAGTATCGCATGAACTAAACGGGTTCAATAAAATGGAACAATGTTTTAAACTCTTATGTACGAAACCGATGATAAGAATGATTTTCATTGCATCATTTATCATAGCATCTGTTCATTAATGAAACAAAATCTATTTATCTCAAACATTCGAAAAGTCAAATAAATGATTTAAAACATTACGAAAATAAAGCGTTTTTTCTTCAATATTTTGTTTAAATTTTTTTTTTTTTTTTCCAAAAGTTACTTACAAGTAAACCCTCAAAAGTGACGGAAAATTTTTTGAATTTCAACCATACAGTCATGTTGGAAATGGGGATTTTCATCAAATTCTAACTTCTAAACGATTGAGAATTTCACTTTGTTTTCTTCGGCAAAGTTGTAGATCTCATCGAGGCTAGAAATTTTTCTGAACACACCATCCCCAAAATCGCCTGTCAATTTGATATAATTTAATGAAGTAAATTAGCTCAAGGAATATTCCAATTGTAAATATAGACAACAGGTAAACACATGTGCGACATTATTTACAATACAATTATGAAAATTGAACTAGTTGTATGAAGGAATATTGAAAATTTTTATAAACAGTCACCATAAAAAATTTATTCAGCTCGAAAATATGTGTATTTATGCAAAAATTTCAACGAGTCGAGACAGAAGCGCTCATTCAAATTGGATTTTTTTTTTCTCATTTGCACATAAGAATTATTGTGTGATGATATATTTCAATTCTTAAATTACTTTTTTCACACTTTTTCGTATAAACTGACGATGAGAAACACCATTGAAGGAATCTAATGGAAATATTTTATCTTGTATCGTTCATTGCATGCATTAAAATACATACTAAACAACAATACCAAGAGATATTTTTTGAAAACAAACAATCACTTATTGAAAAGAGCATGTTCGATTAAAACTAAAATTCTTCAAATTAGAATCCAATGATAAATAATTTCTTCAATTTGTCACCTATTTTAAGGAAATGTCTACTTGATCTTGCCATCGAATTGGGAATGACCTTGAAGCAATTCAGTAACAATCGTATCATTAGGTATTTTACCAAACAAACAGTGCATTTTCATAGACTGAAAATAGAATGACAAGCGACGCATATTTGTATGAATAACTTGTCTTCTCAACTATTACATTTTCCATAGATTAGCATCTCTATTATTCCATTGTTTCGCTGCGCAGACTCAAATTCATATGATTCTGGAATCTTTATATTAAGTTTATATATCGCATGGAAATGATAAGCTAAAGAGGATGGGGTGATGATGGTGAGGTGCAAAAATTCCGAGGTCGCCCGAGGACATATACCAAAAATTCAATAATTTTGTGTATTGAAAAATTGAAGGGAAAAAAAACGTCTTGGCTTATTTCGTCAAAAGCTCTCGGAATTTTCAATAATTTTACATCGAATTAAAATTCAACAATTCGCCAAAATTTTTGAAGAGAAAAAAAAAAAACTTTCTTTGGCAAACATTTCAAAGGAGTACGTAAATTTTCTTCAATATTTAGCATCCAGGGAGCCACAACATCCAGCTGTATTGATGGCCCAAAGTAAAAATCCGGTGAAATTTTGACTAATCAATGGATTCTCAGGATTCGACTTGGATTTCACAAATTGCATTTATACATATGAAGTTGCTAGCTTTGAATAAAATTAAGCAATTTCCCATTAAAATCTATATTGACATTTCATACAAAAGTTTGTGCGAGTTGCGCCTCGCCTAAACGTCATCCGTATTCAATGATACTTTGCACATATGTTCCTTAGATCAAAAAGAAAAGATACACAGGCCAAGAGTAAAAATATTTGATAAAAGTACTTATCGTTTACAGTCTATAATGTGCAGGCACCTCCGAATGTTGAAATAATAACACAATAATTAATAATATTTTAAAATATGTGAAAATTTCAGCAAGTTCATTAGCTGTCATAAAGAATTGTATAAATTGCGATGGGTTATTTATATTCAAGCAGTTGACATCCATTAATCGTGAGCAAAATGAAACAATTAATTCAATCAACATTATTTGTTGCAATTTTTGCATGTTTCGTGAGTAAAAATGAAGTTGAACACATAGCTGTAACATTTTGTATTAATTAGTAGATTTGTTAATACAAAATGTTACAGCTATGGTTGAAAAAATAAATGAAAATAATTTGATTAAGTTGAAAATATTTCATTTCTTTGTGAATAGATTAATACTTCATATGGCAACGATGCGTACAGAATTTGTATAAATCTTTATCCAGGTTATAAGACCGACTTGGATGCCATCAAAGCAGCTAATGCAAGAATAAAAACAGTTGGCCATTACAATGCGATTAAAAAAGATTTTGAACGTATTGTTCAGCCTTATGTAACTCACATTATTAAAACCGCTGATTTGTACTTTGATTGTTGCAGAAAATATGTTCCAAAACATAATCAATATAAAAGATTGGCGACATTAAACGGACATGAATATGAGTATTTCGAATTATTTAAAAAATATCAATCCGAAATTCAGGCCCATTTTCCGCTTATTGAAGTTGATATGCAGCATTTAAAGAAAGATTTGCAAGATCTTTTGGTCAGCACATTTAATTGGAGTAAAATAAAAAGTAACATCAGTCATTTTGCTGCTGCAAATATGTATCAACAATCTAGATGCATAGATATCAATTATTTTATAGAAGATGTTGATGCACTTCATTTAAACGTTCGAAATCCAAATCCAAGACCACGGTCTAGATCATATTTTGATGCAGAACCTGAACCAGAACGCGAACCCTTTTTGAATTTTTTCAATTCGTTATTCATTTAAAACAATTCATGTTATAACAATGTCAAGTTATCACATTTTGGTGCCGAGAATTTTCTTCACATCTTGAATTTCTTTTTCGTTCAAAGACCAACAAATGAGAAAAAATCATCTTTGTGGGAAAATGCCTTAAATCGTCACATGTTACCGCGATACTGCCATAAATCATAACAAAAAAAGAGTAAAAGTTTTATCAAATAAAATTTGAAAAAAGTTCAAATTATCTTCAACTCTAGAGTTTTTTTTCATTTTTCTTCTTTAGATTCTCTTTTTAATCATGGAATGTGTGAACTACATTTTCTTTTAGAAAAATTCTTTCTTTGCTAAAAACAAGTATTGTCCTTTGAATTAAGCCTGAAATCTTCACATCTAGTTTTTTAATTCATTTTTATGTGTTGGCTGTTTCATTGGACGCTTCAAGATCATTCATTTGCTTGACATTTTTTTATTTACTACGCATAAATAGTAATATTGAAGCTCCCATTGTATTTGCAGACAAATCGAATTTCTTTGAAGTAAATAACAGAGAATATACAGTACACGAATTTTAGCCGACCTCACATTTTTTGCGCCCAAGAAGTGCGAACTAATTTTAGCCGAACTCACTGTTTAATGCATGTTTTCGATCTGTGTTAACGTGATTTGCCGTTCTGCATCTATTTCATGTCTATTGGTGCAATTTCAAAATAGTTGCAACGTAGTTGTCAATTAAAATTCAATTGAATAACAATGGGATACGGCAGACGATTAAACGAAGCAGAGAAAGTCAAAATTTCCACATTAAAAAATTATACATCGTTGTCAAACGTTCAGATTTGCAAGGAAGTGAAGCGAAGTGAAAAAATTGTGCAACATTTCCTCAAAAATCGTGAAAACTATGGTAAAAACAAGCACACCCGTCGGGCATCAAGCGTATCAACAACGCGAAAACGATATTTAATTCGAAGTGCGGTGAACAGTTTCAAGTCTGCTAAGCAATTAAAGGCTGAAAACAATTTATCTGTTGGTGTTCGACGTATTCAAGAGATTTTAAGCGGATCACATCGTTAAAAATACAAAATCATGAAGCGGACGCCAATGTTGTCACTGACCAATATTGAAGGTCGTAAGAAGTTTGCTCTGGATCAACATATTCATTGGACAAAACAGTGTCGAAAAATAATTTTTTCCGACGAAAAAAAGTTCAATTTGGATGGCCCAATTGGATTTGCATGTTATTGGCATGATATGCGCACCGAAGAAAAGATTTTTAGTAAGCGCCAATCTGGCGCTGGTTCTGTGATGGTGTGGGCCACCATTGGGAACTTGAAAAAGATGCTGCTGTCATTTAAATCCACCAGAATGAATGCAATACAATACCAGGAGATGGTTGGCCCTCATTTTCCAGCATATGGTTACAATTGCGCCGGTTTAGGCTGGCAATTTCAACAGGGCAACACCCCAATTCATGTGGCCAGGTCAACTTTGGCCGATTTTGAGCAGCGTGGAATCAACATTTTCGACAAATGGCCGTCTAAATCACCAGACATGAACATCATTGAGAATGTCTGGTCGATTTTAAAATCGAATCGCTATATGACAGTTTCCCACGTTGAATCATAGCATTACATGATGCCAAAGGCAAATAATTTAAATACACTGTACAAAAAAATGAAAAAAATGTCATAAGATGGACTTTTCTCGCCGGTGTCTGAAAATAGATCGAAAATCATGAGACACGTGTATCGGTGTTTTTCTGGGAGATTACATTTTTTCATAAAACACCTCATTTGGTAGTTTTTTCGGCTCTGGCTAATTTTGCAGGGATATATTTTACATTAAAGTGATTTTTTTGATAAAAACTGTGAGCTCGGCTAAAATTATTCCGCGCACTGTAGACAGACAAAGCATATGCGATAAACATTCCTTAAAAACTTTCATATCCAACAGATATCTTATATAGTATATACGAAATTACTCATTGACATTCGAGCGATAAATTTGAATGTAAAAACAATCCATTGCGACATATATAGGATATCTGTCCGGTAAAATAGGGATTATTCAATTAGCAAGTAGAAAATAAAGAAACTAATTTGAATAGTTGAGCTTAAATTGCCAAACGTGAAAAATATGTCGGCGTGACCCCTTAACATCGTCAAAAAAAAAAACGTTCATTAATAATAATATGAATTTAATTTATTTGGATAATTGTTCATTAATTTTGGTTCCGTTGAGAAAACAAGTGTAACAAAGACAAATATGGTTGAAAAGTGAAATATTTTTAGATTGTCAAGTTAACGTGTTGCTTAAAAACTGTATAAATTCAAAACCATTTCGATACAATAAAGCAGTATATTTTGTTCGGATCAATATGAAACATTCAATTCATTATTTATTTATTGTGGCGATAATTGGATGTTCTGTGAGTTAATCACATTTATCTATCTCAAAAGAGCGATTAGAATTATTGTTCAATATAAACATGATTAATTACCAATTCGTTTGAATTTTAATACAATTTTTTGAAAAATTTTAGATTCATTCGGTGTTTGGCCAGAAAATATGTGTGGAACTAAATGGAAATATAGAAATTGACTTGAAAACCATTCAAGAAACCGAAGAAATCATAAAATCGAATTCTCAATTTAGTACAATTGAAGCAGAATATAATAAAATAGTCGCGCCTCATGTTTCTCATATGAAAAAAATAATCGAATTATTTTTGGATTGTTGTGACAATTATGAGCGACAAAGTGTTAAACTCTATAAATTGGCCAAACAAAAACATATCGAAAGAAGATACTTGATACTCGTTGAAAAATGGCAAGGTATTATACAAGGGCATTTTACGAATATTGATAGTGCTGTACCATATTTGAAAAAAAGCTTGGAACGTATTGCAAAAAATTTTAAAAATTGGCCTGCTGTTCGAGATGATATTATTTGCCTGAATAAAGCAAAACCATATGCACACTCAAAATGCCATGATATAAACGATTTTATTGACGACGCCGCAAAAATTGGTCTAAAATAAAAATAAAAACGGCAAAAATTTATTGGAAAAACCATAAAAATTTCAAGGCCAATATATTATCAACGAGAATAAAATGGAGAAAGACAAACCGAAAGAAATATTGAAATTTTACGAAATATTGTATCATTGAAACTGAAAATAAATGCCTTTCGGCTTGAACAACTACAAATGTTTGTTTTATGTTAGGAATCCTAACTTAGGATGTATGTCAGTCAGTTATTTTTGCGTGAATGTATAACATGGGTTGCGCAAGCATAGCAACTGTATGCCGTATGCCGTAGGAGTATGCAGGACTGCGCAAACTAATTGCTATCGCTTTAGAACGCATAATTATTTGAACAGTCAACTATAAGATGCACATGTGAGAGTTACGACCTAAGATCCGAATATTAAAAAAAATTACATTTTGAATGAATTTTTGTTTGTATTGTTATTCAATGTCAGAGCTGAAATTTTCACACTGTGTGTGCATGCACAAATTCAATACAGCACGCACATCTCAGTGTGCGATGCATAAATGCTTGGATTTTTTAGGTGCACACACACTACCATAAAATCACATTGCGATTATGATTTTTGACTTTTCTATAGGCATGTGCGCACACTTGTAAAATAGAAGCAAATGTGCGTCGCACAATTTGATGTGCGTGCTGTATTGATTCTGTGCAAGCACACACAGTGTGAAAATTTCAGTTCTGTTCAATGTATTTGACATAAGACATTAAAATTCGACATAAAGACAGTTTTCTAGCAAAAAAACAACGAAAACAGTTTTCTAGCCAGTGAAATGAAAATAAACTGCGATGAATAAAATAAAATCCAAATTTTTGGAAATAAAATGAATTCAAGAAAAACAGGTTATTAACAGTTGAGAGTTGAAATCTTGAAGATTAGATAAAAAAAAAATCATAAACTCACATACATACACAAACGATAAATTGAAAGAAGGTCTCATATTTAGTTTGACCATTTGTTTATGCTAGGATAGTTGATAAATTATAGGCACTCATTTGACAGCTCATTTAGTGAACCAATGAAATAAATAAATTCCAAACCGATTTTTATATACAATTTTTGTGAAAATCGTCCGAATGATAAATAGTGAAGTGGAAAAATAGCAAAAAAAAAAATATATTAAATGCTGTGAAACTGTATAAAGACACAGATCAATTTTCAAGAATATAATATACACAAACACTGCCGGAGAAGTAAATCATACGATGATGGGAATATTACATTGAAATTGGACTGCTCATTTTTACTAAACCAGTGTATTAATTCAACTTTGCCGCGTATGCAGAAATATTGATCACTTTTAAATTGTGAAACAATACTATGTAATTCAATCATACTGATGTTTATTAAAACATTTCTGTTCGAGAAACTATAACACATGACTAAAAAATAACGAAAGCAAAACTAAGAAATCATCAAAAATAAATCTGATGCGATAAAGTTTCAAAAATTAAAATATTCAAAATTGTTCATTTAATATTTCGTTTTGTTTCAACTTCAAAAATGAGTTCCGATAATAATTCACACAGTATGAGCGATGGGGAATTTTTCACCATTTGTTCGAATACCATTAACACAACATACGATGGACAATTTTATAATTTAAAATCATTTATAAACAAGATAGAATTTTTACAGGAATTTGTGACACCAAATCGAAATAAACTATTTGTTCAATTTATAAAATGTTACTTAAATGACGAAATGAATGAAAAGATTAAAGATGATATGACATTGGACGAAATAAAAAATGTGTTGACAAATAATGTAAAGCGAAATTCTTCAGAATTAATAGAAGCATTTTTAGGGTTAACTCGAATTCGGAATAATGATTTTGAATCATTTGGAAAAGAAGTGACTAGGTTGTCAAGCGAATTAATTGAAGCATATCATTTCGAGGGAATACCCAGAAAAATGGCCATCAAAAAGGCTACTCATTTAACAATTAAATTACTTCATTCAATGACAAGAGAAAATACTTTGAAATATATACTAGAGCACCGTATGTTGAAATCACCTAGTGAAGCCATTGACACATTTTTAATTGAAAGTTATGCATTAAAACGAGATCGAGGATATTAAGCATATTTATTAGTCTAATGACATACGAAAAGATTCATTTACAAAAAAATTGCAAAAAATGGAGAAATTTTAAGACAAAATTGAGTGAAATTTTCGCAATTTTTTTTTTAGAAATGAAAATGTATTCTTCTACAATTGAAGCTTAAATGAATAAATCAACATTATGATAATAAGAAATACCAGTTTAAATTTAAACTTTAAAATATTATCGAAATAAAATTCCAAACCAATTTTCATCAACAAATTTGGTTTTGAATATCATTTTTATTAAGCACTATTGATATTTTGTTTTAATGTTAACTGATTTTGAATTCACCTAGGAATTCACATTAACATACTTTGAATTAATATTTTTTGTTTCATTTTTAAAATCATTTGAAATTATTAAAATATTTAAGAATAATAATTGTTGAGAAAAATCATCTAATCAAATCCATTGTTATTCGAATGGCCAGTTTTTCAAAAGAATATATCTTAATAAAATTGAAATAATGTTTGAAAACATTCAAAAATTATGTAGCTTAATAGATTTCAACCACAAACATTTTTTTAAACATTTATTTTGTAAAAAAAATAAGAATTGCATTGGATTGAATTGGAAAATATTCATTTCATTGAATTGAAATAAATAATAAAATTTGGAATTAGCTTTTATTAAATAAGCAGAAAAACGCAAAAAGATAGAAAAAATATTAAATTTAAAAGTGTAAAATGAAATATCTATAAATTTTTATGGAAAAAGAAAGAGTTTTTTTTTAATTATTTTCACTTTTAGATATTTAAGAGTTCATAATTCAAAACATTCGAATACTACTTATCGATAAAAAATTTCAAATTAATTATGTTAAGTGGCAGAATAAAAGAAAATTAACATATGCAATTAAAATTAAGCTATTGAATAAAGACGTATAATAATTAATCGCTTAGCATTTTTTATTATTTTTTTATTTTATTTTCTTTTTTTTACAATATTTTTGCCCATGTGTGTGACATTTGAATTTGAATTCCCATTGGAAATATTGTTTTCAAAAACAAAAGTTATAGTAGTGTTGCACAAACAAAAGGTATGATAGAAGGTTTCATAAATATTTGATGAATAATCAACGAATTGATTATACGATGCTTACCATTTACTGTGTCTTTAATTTGTAATATTTTTTCTTCTATGCATTGGAAATAAAATGATATTCCCCAAAGAGATAGCCTTTTGACATCGCCAATAAACAACTACGACAACAAATATACGAAATTTCAATTTTTGATGCGTAGCAAACATCATCAGCAGCAGTATGAGACCATCTGAGCGCTTATCGCAGTTTTAAATATTTTTTCTTGTACCAACAGTAAACGTAAACACATTTGATCAACATTTAGTGATGCAATAGACACTTGTATTGTATGTTGTACTCAAAAGTAGCATTCCAAACTTGTTGCGAACAAAAATTGTAACTATTCAAACGTTTTTATTTTGTCAAAATATTTTTTTTTTTTTAAATTTTCCAGTGAAATTTATATTTAAACAAGAAATAAAACGAACATGATGTTTAAAGCAATTGTTCTTGGTTTATTGGCTTGGCAATTGGTGCTATTATTACGTCGACGACGAGAAAAACCCGCAGAACCAATTTATGTATTCATGCCTTCTGATACAATTCCACAAAAAGATGTGGGAACATTTTTAAATCCAGCACCACCACCTAGTTACGATACAATACCCATTAAAAACTAAAAGTAAAACGCCCATTTGATTACGCAACATAAAAAAAAAAAATCAATTGAAAACGTATTGGAAAATTTGTATATTGTTTTAAACAACGATTAAATGGATAATCAATTTTTTTTTTTCCTTTTGTTCCTACGATCAATTGACATTTTTATATAAAATACAAACTCCATAATTTCCCTTTTTTTATTTATAAAGAAATAATTTTTAACAAATAAAGAATGCAAAGATCAAAATTAAAGTGTTTTTCTTTCTCAATTCGGTTTTTTATGTCATTTTTTTTCTCAATAATTTCCTCTTCATATTAGCATTGGGTGTGATCGGCCATTATTGATTTGTGTACTTAATTGATTTAAACAAAAATATTGGTTATTAAAAAAGTCGATTTGATATATGTATTTCAAATTTCTATAATTAATGTGCTAAATTATTTTGAATGCGATAAAATGGCTTCGATTCAAAAAACGAATTTTAGTCGCAAAAAATCGCTGCGACAAAAATTCTATATTTTTTTTGCGAATAAAACAGGATGAAACTGATTAAATTTTGAATTATTGCAATTGAAGTATGCAGTTCATCAAAGTAAATTCATTTTTTTTTCCAGTAAATTATCAGTTAAATAGTATGGTTTGCGCTTTGGCTTAAAAAAAACTTAAAAATGTTTTTTGAGTGAAGATTTTGAGAAAAATTGATTTATAAACGCGTATATTTTAGGTTATCTATGACATATGGCATTCTCTACCGAAATATATCCATCAGAAGCATCAACGATTGCTCCTTCAAAAGATTTTTATTCGTTGTTTTATAATTTATGGATGCGAAAAAAACACTCTCTTTTTATTCAATCAATTACATTTTATTCGAGATTTCTATCCGAACCACAGATATTGCATTTTTATCAAATTACTTTGACTTAATTGTTTAATAAAAAAGTGTAGATACTTTGACTAATTTTCCTATTAGGCACAATCTAATCAAACAAACAAACAAACAATCGATTTGAAATTGAATTATGTGGACAGTCATATCTAAATCCATTCACTTTAGATAGACTCAATAATTGGAGACAATAAAACATACATATCTTTGATAAAATGACAGATTTGGTTTTTTATTCTCGGATTTTTGTTCGACAGTGCATTTTGTTATTAATGAAATATTTGCAACGTTTCATCATATTGATGGATTGACATAGGTAGTATAAATCAAAACAATTTGAATGTTAATTAATTTGATTAATTGTTAAGAAAACCAAAATTGATTTTTTTTTTTAATTTTAATTTTTCAATAAATTTGAACGATCGATTGTGAACATTTTTTTAACTTATTTGAAGTTAATTTTCATTATCGATAGTTTATTTTTCGAACTAAAAAATTTCCTTTGTTTGAATGGAAATAACGTTTTAATTGCAGCAATATTCCTGTTTTCCCCAGATATCGTTACATCTTTCCCATTTCTTCACACGATAGCCTGGTCCAAGAGTGTTACACCAATCGCCTGCACTATGAGCATGACATCCTGTCCAACGGCATTCAGCTTCAACAACAGACACCATGGATAGGCAAATGATAGCCAAAATGCACATTGCGAGCACTAATTTTAAAGACATCTTTTTTCGAGTTTAACCGTGTTTAACTTTGTAATGAATACTAATTAATTGTAATGCAAATAAGCATTTATATACACCATTAGGAATTATAAAAGATTGCCATTGCTCGGAATTTGGTAAGCAGTGGGAGCTTTATAAACAAAGTTGCACGTTTACTTTATGGGGAATTCCGTTTTTTCTGCATCAAAACATGTTCGAAAATAATAACAATTTACGCATTTTTTAATTTCAAATGCACCAAATCAAAAACTTCTTTAACTAATAGGTGGTACTTACGCATATTTTTCATTTTGTTGGGTATTCCCAATCAACTACATAAATATGTTGAAAAGAAATCCAAAACAAGAAAATCCAGTTGCAATAATAAATGTAGATATCTTCTGGTCGTCATCGATACGATAAGTGGTTTTATTAATAAAAATCATACACAAACTCAAAATTTCTTCTTTAATCTTTATAACATTTAATCGATTATTATTAATATTTATTCATTTTTTTAGTCGAAAAGATATTTTATTTTAGATAAGAGAAAAAATTCATTTGTGATTAAAAAAAATTGCAAAACAGTCACCAGATTTCCATCACATGAATAAGAAATCAAATTGTGTGCATTTCTTATATTTATATGTTTTATACGGTTTTATAGTAGAAAAAAAAAAATATTTCATTACTGAAGTGTCCACACTCTATAGAAAACAGCATGCAATCGCCATATAAATTGTATGGAGTGTGTACACTTTTACTTAAAACTTTTTCTTGGCCAATTTCACTCCCAACCCTTTAACTCACCCCAACATATTCACTGGAAAAATGGTCTTGCCATGTCATGTCATGTCATGTCATGTCATATCGCTTGATGTCAACAAAAAATTTTGGCCACTGCAATTCTGAATTTTTGAGGACCAACATGAATAACCATAATTAATGTTTTCTCTCTTGACTACCACTTATTTTAAGCCCTGAATTAAACGTAGCGTTTCAGATCAATGTTTTCAGTTGTGATCAAAAATGTGTGGTTTTTCTCGATGCATTTCTGTACATTTTGAAATTTAAATCAAACAATCAGTTTTTATTCATAATGTAATGAATTTGAAGTGAAGACGAGTGATATTGATAATAAAAATACAGTTGTTGGTTAACACCTGTTATACTTTGATTTATTGTAAAGTACAAAATAAGCGCTCAGGTTACATTTTGATGGCATATGATAAGCGTTACGCTGTGGTCCTATTATAAAATTGAACATTGAGTCAGCTGTTTTGCATGCTTAAATAGCTGAAAAGTGCAAACAAGGCACAATAGTCGAATCAATATGTCAGTGAATCACTACAATAACTATGTTAATCAGAATAAAATTCTATTTGCGTCGAGAATTTGTTGAATAAATAATTGTATTTGTGAAATTTCAATTTAAATCATTTCAGTAAAACATTTTAAATAATGCAAAGCGAATGAAGAAAACTTCATCAGAAAATCAGTATGCGTAATTGTACATATATTCCTTTTTTCATGAAATTCCATAACGGATGGTCGGAATCCAAACATTTACTCCATTTCGATATATCTGATCAGAATGTAAGTGTAACGTATTGGTGTGCGTAAGTCTAACGTTTACTCCATAATAAAACAAACCAATACATAGTTACTCCATTATGGAATGTTCCATTGTTGTTCCGACTTGGAACAAATACATTGAGATTTATTCGCATATTTGCTTGTGTGCGGACTAACATTTTACTTATTTTGTTGATTTTCTTATCGATAATATTAACTGTGAACACTCAAATGAAATTGCATGTAAGAATATGATTAACTTCATTCTACATTATTGTTCAGAGACAATCAGAATTGTTTTTTCTCTGATTTTGGTTTAAGTGCAGATTAAATTAAAGCAAATATTAATGTATAAACTAAAGATAACGACAAAACTCTTGTACAAATGTTCGCAAAAGTATAGCTAAGCTCGTAGCAGCAATTGCTAAGTAGCATTTTTTAAGTAGTTATTATGATGTGAAACGAAAATTGCTTTACATGCTTAAACAAGAGCAAATATGAGCAAAAGCATGCACAAACAGCTCGTCTTTCGTAAGCAATGCCTTTTAGGCAAGCATATCAACATACTGCGATCGCCGTATGTTTGCATGCGCAAAGAAAATCTATCTTTCGGTGTCGCACACATAACCAACGCGCACTCAGTTCCAAATACAAATCCATTGAGCATGCAAGCACACGGCGATCGCAGTATATCGATATGCTTGCCAAATAGGCATTGCTTATGATAGACGAGCTACTTGGCCATGTTTTTGCGCATATTTGCTCAATAAACTACTCACAATAAAATTGATTTGTGCAAAAGTTGTACTTTTTTTTAAATCACTGAAAAAGATACGTTGCATTGTTTATTGTAAAATACCAATTCGAACTCATAACACTATGCATTTCAAAAATCGTTAAAATATTTAACCAATGATATCTTCTGAAATGGTACACTTTCCTGAGAAAATCATTTCGATGTTCATATATTTTCGCTCGATTATTATGATCACAATAAATATCTATATAATAATGCTGTAATTAGATTTTCATCATTTGGGTCTTTTACAAGTTTTAGTAATTATATGTGAATACCCACATACACAAAGAATCATTTGCAAAATAATGAGAATGTGGTAGTGAAAATAAAATTTACCGCCACTGTTGATTGTTTATATTTGTTTTACAAGTAGGAACGTAAGGATTTGTAGACAACTTCATTTCTATTATACGCGCCATTTTTTTGACAGTGTCAGCTATTGTATCTGAAAGAGCGTCAAAAAATCTATCAAATTTGATGTGTCATAGTGAACATTGAAAAAAAGAAGTAATTTTTTTGTTGCATTGAAAATGTCGAAGTACGTGCCATAAAAACTTAATTCGTGGGGGCAGTTGTATTTCAATGCAAGAAATGTGAAATAAGCAATAATCTTGCATCCAGTATGCACTGATAATGAAGAATGAAACCTCCCCTATTGCCACGAGCAAAAATAAACTTCATTTAATCATGGTGTTTTGGAAATTGAAAAATTTAGAGGGCGCACCAAAATCATCCTTCTAAAAAAAGGGACTTTCCCATTATTTCAGGGTTATGGTCGACATGGACCATTAAAGTGTGTAGGAAACTCATTAAAATGTTCGTGCTACTCTTTTCTAACAATAATCAATTGATACAAACCGAATTCGGACAACAATATCGCCAGAATTTACAAAACCCAAAAAAGTGGTGCTTTTGGGCTATGAAATTTTCTTGACTTTTTGCAGAGTTCATGCTAAAAATTTCGAGAAGCATTTAGATGAAGACAAGCTTTTGCCCCCGCTGTGATCTCTAGACATTACTCCTTCTAAATCAAATAATCTTCGATGACCAAACGCATGGACAATACTACAAACAATCAATAGTTGCGGTAAACTATATTTTCACTACCAAATTATCAATATTTTGCCACTGACGTTTGGTGAGTGCAACATATTGAAAAATAGGCGTAAGTACCACCTATTAGTTAAACAAGTTTTTGATATTTTTGATTTGACATTCCATTCCATTCCATTCTATTTGATGTTTACATCTTTTATTTTATACTAACTGATACTGACCCGCTTCGCAGGGTCTTCAATATATTCAATCCAATATAAATGGATTACTTCGTATATAATTTTATGAATGACTTACACCTCTCTCATTTGTTAAAAAGATGTTCAAATTGAAAAAATATTCAATCAAATAAAAGGATGAAAGAAAGAAAGAAAGAAAAAAAGAAAGAGCGAAAGAAGGAAATATTTTTTCAAAAATATTTTCATTTATTTCATACATTTTTTACAAAACTTGTTCATATACAATATTCAATGTTTTATTATCTACAGAGTATATGAATAGATTTTTCGACGACCCAACTCGTGAGCAAGTCACGTATAATTGGCCGTGGGAAAAACATTGTTCATTTATGTTTATACCATACCATTTAAATGTTTGTCCTTCAAACTTATTTCTAGTCAGAGCCTAGGGGGAAATGACTCTTGCAAATCTTTTCAAAATTTTAGAGAAATCGAAGCATTTTCACGAATGTTACGAGTCTCACGAATCTTCATTTACATGTGAAGTTGACAAAGAGGGCGTAGCAAAACTCATTTCATATAGTTTTCTTTTTCTAAAACAAAAAGAGATGGAAATATAAGTTTAAACCTTACAAATGTAGTCTTGCTATCGCCCTTTGATGCCAATAAAAATAATATACTCTCTTCCTAATTATACAATGACGAATGGAAAAGAAAAAAAAACACACAATTCATGCTTGCGATAATAATAAAAATAAATTATCAATATTGTTCACAATCAAAGCAAATGATAAGTTATCGTTTTCAAAATGTATAAAAAGATAGTGTACATATTGTCTGTGGAAACAGTAGGTGTTTGATTCTTTTCAATACAGTTAATGTAGATTATTTTGGAAAAATGTTTGCAATTTATTTGATTGTGATTGCATTGAGTATTTTATATTTGTGGATAAAATATGTTTATAGTTACTGGGATCGTATAGGTTTTCCATATATAAAACCGTCCATACCATTTGGCAATTTATCGGGTTCATGGAATGGGAAAAAATCAATGGGAAAAGAATTATATGATTTACATATGAATGCAAAACATCCAATCGAAGGCATTTATTTCTTATTTCGGCCAGCCTTGATGATTCGTGATGCAAAACTCATTAAAACCATTTTAACAACGGACTTTTCGAGTTTTTATGATCGTGGATTTTATGAAAATCCAAATGATCAAATTAGTAACAATATGTTTTCGAAATCGGGACACGAATGGAAATCATTACGATCAAAATTGTCACCAACATTTACATCTGGAAAACTCAAAGCCATGATGCCGAGCATCATTCAAATTGCCGATAAACTTGGTCAAAAACTATCAACATTTGCTAATAATAATAATGAAGTGGATATAAAGGATTTGACAATAAGGTAAAACATTACGAAGCCGATAAAAGGGGGGGGGGGGGGAAGGGGGATGCGGTAAAAATATAAATACACACTTTTCGTATTCATCAGATTTGCAATGGATATTATTGGGACGGTTGGCTTTGGTTTGGATGTTAATACAATTGATGAACCAAATCATTCATTCCGTGACATTGAACGAAGTGTTTCGGATGGAGCAATTCTTAATCGGATTCGATTGATTGGTACATTTTTCTGTCCTCAGTAAGAATATCTAAAAACATATAAATTACAAAAAAAAAAAAAAAAATGGGAATTTCAATGAAATTTTATTTTTCTTTTACAGAATCCTTAAAATATTCCGTATAAGCCCATTGTCGAAAAAATTTCGTCAATATATGTTTGATCTTGTTAAAAATACAATGGAGTATCGTGAAAATAATAATGTAATGCGAAAGGATTTCATTCAATTGCTGATGGAATTGCGTAAAACTGGTAAAGTTGGTGATTCATTTGAAACCGGTGTAAAAATCAACGAAACCGAATCGAATGGGCAATTTTTTTCAATTGAACAGTGTGCTGCTCAAGTATCGCTGTTTTATTTGGCTGGTTTTGATACGACAGCATCAACAATTGCCTACACTTTATTTGAATTGTCACGCTCATAAAAAATACACTCTTGATTTATTGACTAGTGTCAATTGAATATAGATTAATTGACACTGTGCCTTTAAAACTGATCCGTTTATTGCCACATGTCCAATAGTTATTTATTGACATCGGGCAATAAACGTATTCGTTTTGTACATAAATGACACTTGTCAATAAATCGAGGTTATGATTTTTATGAGTGCACGAAAGCCAGAAATGCAAAAAAGACTTCAAGATGAAATTGATACAGTTTTAGCTAAACATGAGAATGTCATTAATTATGATAGCATTAATGATATGCCATTTTTAGATATGTGTGTGAAAGGTGAAATTGTTGATCATTTTTTTTTTTTTTTTCTTTTTCAAATTGAAATAAAAATCCATCTGAATTTAGAAAAGACACTAACGAAATATAAACCTTTACTCTTCTAGAATCTGTTCGAAAATATCCAACTTTGCCATATTTGCATCGAATGTGTACAAAGGAATATCGAATTGAAGACATGGGTCTTACTGTACCCAAAGGAACACCAATTGTGATTTCATTACTTGGGCTGATGCGAGATCCCGAATATTTTTCAGATCCTGAAAATTATTCTCCAGATCGTTTTTCCGACGAACAACCAATGTATAATTCAGACGCTTACATTCCATTTGGCGATGGACCAAGAGCCTGTATCGGTAATACACCCACAGAAATGTGTCTGTCATTTGAACAACCCTACATGTAGTTCATATTAATTCCAACGAAAATTGTAACTTTTCCAACCATGCTTGGTATTTCCACATGACAGATTTGTTTGCTCTAATACCAACTCGCTTGAGTACACAATCGAAATGTCACATTTAAAACCAAATAGGCAAATGCGTTGGTATTAATGCAAAAAAATCTGCCATGTATAGAATTCCAACCATAGCTGTAAACTTTACAACTTTCGTTGGAAATATGACATTTTAAACCAAATGTTGGAATTTTCGCTGTCAAATTACTCTGGGTGTACTAACATTTATACAATATTTTAATGCTTTTCATTATTTTCATTTTTCCATTTGAATCAATCAATTTTCTAGGCTTTCGAATGGGAAAAATGGTTACGAAAACCGCTCTTGTTTCGATATTGAAAAATTATGATTTCAAATGTGCTGATGATCGTGAATTGATTCTGGCCAATAATGCTTTCACTTTAGTCGTAGAAGGTGGCATAAATGTTAAGATATCCAATCGATGTTCTTGATTTTATGTGTAATTTATTCCGTTTGATGACTGACCGCTATTATTAAATCAACGAATATTAGTTTTGAATTTATAATAATATGATAACAATTTTCAGGGACATAATTTTTGAATACTTTCTATAGAAGAGAATTTATAAAAAAGACTTCGGAATTAGTTCTTTTATAAATAAAAGCCCAAAATCATATCGAATTCATTTTTATTTTATTTATAAGATCGTGGATGATTTTTCCAAATCGGAAAATCTAAAAAGAAATAAAAGGAAAAATCATTGGCCGATAGTCCACGATTGTGATCGGCTTCCATTATACTCGGAACTTCTCAATATTTTATGGACTTGATTCTTAATAGAGCTTTCATAGGACAGGACTCGTGAGTGCACGAGATAATTTTTCGATCGTAATTTAAACAACTTTTCGATCGTAATTTAAACAAAATTGATCCGACTATAGTCGAGAAAGTATACCATCATTTTGTCGTTCATAAAATGAAAATAACAATACAAATCAGTCGTAATCATATGGGTTGTATTGGGTGTATGCAAGAATTTTAAATTTTCTGGCCATACTGTAACCACCTTCGTATTGAAGTGTCATCAATTTGCTTTACTATTCAGTATGTGCCATTTTGTCGAAGTGAAAACAACATATTTTTTTTGTGCTCAAAAAATGTTCCTACAAAACGAAATTTGCGAGAATCATTAGTTTTTTGTTTTCATTTGAAGAAAAGTGCAGCAGAAAGTCATCGCATATTGTGTGAGGCTTACGGGGAACATGCTCCATCGAGTTCAACTTGTGAATACTGGTTTCGACGATTTAAAAGTGGTGATTTTCACACTGAAGACAAGGAACGGCCAGGTGGACCAAAAAAGTTGGAAGAAGCCGAATTGCAAGCATTACTCGATGAAGATCCATGTCAAACGCAAAAAGAGCTTGCAATGGCGTTAAAAGTTGACCAGGCAACCATTTCTAGACATTTACATGCAATGGGAAAGATCCGAAAACTGGGAAAATGGGTGCCACATCAATTGAACGAAAATCAACTCAGAGCACGAATTGAAACATGTAAAAATCATCTTGCTGAGCACAAAAAACATAGTTTTTTGTATCGAATTGTTACTGGCGATGAAAAATGGGTCTATTACGATAACCCCAAACGTAAGGCAGCGTATGTAGACCCAGGCCAACCAGGACCTTCCTTCGGTAAAAAAGGTAAAAGACTTCGAATGGGATCAGCTTGATCAACCCGCGTACTCTCCAGACCTTGCCCCTTCTGACTACTATTTGTTTCGTTTGATGCAAATCGATTTGGCCGATGTATGTTTTCGAAATGTTGAAGAAGTGAAAAAATGGGTCGATGACTGGATAGCTTTAAAAAATTGGGTATTCTTTCGACGTGGAATCCACAAAATTCCTGAAAGATGGCGCGAAGTCAGTGCTAACGATGGAGAATATATTGGTTAATGTACTCATTCATTTTATAATTGAAATAAATGTTTGTTTCAACACAAAAATTCTTTAAAATTCTTGCATACACCTAATAAATTTATTTTTTATTGAAGTCTAATATCCGACATTGAATTTTTTTTATCTCTAATTGCGAATTACTTCGAATATATTTGTTTGAAAATAATTCAATTTGTTTTATTGACGTCTCTAAACTTTTCATAAAACTGTGGTTAAAAATTAAATCAAATCGAATTAACTACTAAGAATATAATTGGGAGTTAAAAAACGTTATAAAATGTATGTGAATTGTCATGAAATTTATGAAAAAAAACCATAATAAAAACGCCATAAAATAAAAAACGAATATAAAGTAATAAATAACTAGATAGAACATTAAAACATAAAATGACTATTGTGATTAAATGTTTTTATTGAATTGCCAAGTAGATCGCTTGTTATTTTATTTTGTGTGATATAATTGCAGTGAAATGCGAAAAAAAGTGAGAAAAACCTACCTGAGATATAATTGAGCAGTTCTTATCGCTGGCTCTTTTCAAATACGTTTATAGTATTTAGATCTTGTTGTATATTATTATTTTGTTTATTCTTTTCATTATTAGTGAATTTATCATTCCATGGGCGAAATTCATGTCACATTGGGACTATGACCAGCATGCTTACTAGCTTACTAGTAAACACGTATTGACATAAATGTAGGTATCGTAATAATTAAATAAATACACCAAGCCTGTTCGCGACAAAATTATTCCATTTGCATGTTTACACTTCCAGTTGTATATAAATAACAAAATTGACCACAGATCTTAAGTTGTAGGCATTTAAAATGTTAAAATGTAATTATCAATAGCAAAAGAGAGAATTCGAATCAAAATTCGAGTTTCGAAATATCAATGAATAAATGAAAGAAAAAAGGCTGATATTCAGTTGGTAAAGTTCGAAAACTCAAATTTGATTGCACGTATTTTGAAAAACGATGAAATTGATCTTCAAATTGAATCAATTTTGTGGCAGTTTTTTTTATAAAACAAACTGAATGGAAATAGGTTTGGTTGTACAACGGCCTTTGAACATATTATATCTTCGTCAAATATTTAAGATAATAGAATATTTAAATTACAAACCCTCTTCATTTCGAACAAATTTTGTTAAAATAGATAATAAATAAAGAGATTCTAAATTCTATCGGTCGATTTTCATAAAACTAATTAAATTTACCAGAATAAAATGAAACATCGAATAAATTGAGTTTTGTACTCATCAATATATATATTTCAGTTTGTCATCAACTTAAACATGTTCAGTTTGATTTTCTAATAGAAAAAATGTTTTATCATCTCACAAAGTTTATACACGAAAAAACTTTATTTTAATTAAATTTCATTTCTTTCTTTTTTGGTTTGACAATTTGATAATTGATTCACGTAAATGTGATAAAATTTTGTTTCATGATTCAGTACAATGTTTTTTTCCTTTGTAAGAATAGTAAGAAAAAAGAAAATGAAGAGCAAAATGGACAAAAAACACGTCTTTTTCACATCATAAAATTCATGAATCGCGCGAATAGCAAAAATGTTTTCGATTTGATTTGAATTTCATTTATTTCTTCGATAGTTAATAAAGTTTTTTAAACACCTATAAAAATGTATAGATTTTTGTTTGTTGTTTGATTGATTGATTTGGTTCAATTTAAGTAAAATTTCAAATAGTAAATATTTTGGGTTTTTAGTTTCTTCTACGACATACATTTCTCTCTCTGTGTGTTTTTTTCTTTGTATCGATTAGCGCTACGAAAATGGATGTGAAAACGAAAATTGACAATAAAATCTAGAATTTTTTTTTTTCATTATATAACACATTTACATCACTTGAAAAGCTTTGAAAATGAATTTAAATATTTTGAATAAAATGAATTGAAATTTGGTCAAATGGAATCATGCATTGAACAAATAAAATCTAAATTTTTGATTAGATTTAATTTCATGTCTTAATTGTTAATTTGTTTTTGTTCTTTTAGGAGATCATGTAAGCTTTGTTAAATTCTAATATACAAATTGGTATTGGGTGAGTGTGTTTATTTGTTGACTCTGGAGGTGTGGGGGGGGGGGGGGGAAGGGCGGTTGTCAAAAAGTGATGACATGGCCAAAAACTAAATTTCAAACACTATACAGCCTTCTTGTATAAATCTCTAACTCGACTAAGTATGTTTTGAATGGCAAAAAATGTGATTTTGATTTTTTGCACGCACGAAAAAAAAAGAAACCACACACACATGAACATTCACAATTTGATATATAATTGACTTTTCTCTTGACTAGCTAATAATTATCTGTTGTTGTTTGTCTACCATGAACAAAAATCGTTTCATTAATAATCCTAAGCATTTTCATTTTGTCTATTATATCAATCCAAAGCATAGACTCGTTCTATCCTATATATTCTATAGGATTGTGTCAATTCGTTCGGTATTATTGTGCCATGGTTTTCCGTAAAATTTATTAAGCATTTTTCGACTAATTTCTATTTAGTTTCATTCATTTTCTTAAGTTAACTATGTGCATCTCTGCAGCGCAACTACTCTGAGTATGAGTGAGGGTGTATGTGTGTGTGTTTGAATTTGATAAAACTTTTCGCATTATCTAATCACAATAATTTAATATTTGATTTTTGATGCTTGGGCTTATCCTAATGAAAAATCCATTCGCACTTCATCCTTGTGCATTTTTTCTTTTCTTTCCTCTTTTTTTTTGTTTTTGTTTTTTTTTTTCAGTTTCCATTTTTCGTATCGCATTTACAAAATAATGCAAAACATATTTCTCATATTTATTTATATAATTTTATATTCGTCTTTGTTTTTCATTTTATTAAATATAAAATTCATTGCTCGTCATCAGCTAATTTTTCTAATTTCACTAATAAATTGTGTATTGTATACATGAGTGTATATATAGATCATAAATAATGGTCATCTCTAAAGATTCTATATCGCAAATTAAACATATTCGATTATCATCACTCAATCAACTACAATACCGTAGGCCGAATCTAACCATCGTTCGTTCGTTTTCAGTTTTGCTTTGTTTTATTTATTTATTTTTTAATTCTTTTTCGTACTAATCTATATTCTTGAGGGGGGGAGGTGTGTGTGTGGTGATGACAAAATAAAACAGTAGAACATTCTGAATTTAAAAGAAATGTTGATTTTCTACCAGATTTTTATAATTTTCTTGTTACTGAAAATTTCTAGAGAAATTCATAAAAACAATAATTAAAAATGTGTTCATTTCCAGAGAAATTGAAATATGAATTTATTCTCTTACTTTTGAAAAAATTATTATTGAACTAAGACATTTTCAAAATCAAATATATCTTGGAAACGAAAAAAAAAAAACTAAAATATGGCCGACCGATAATTATCGATTCCATTCGGATGAATAATATGTCAATATTGGCACTTTTTTGTTTAGTAGTTCCAGCGTTCTGTTATTCGGATAATATGCTCGTATTACGGAGGGTTAACTATGATTTCTTTTTTTGTTTGACATAAGTTGCATTTTACACCACATACGATTTAACAAAATTATCCAACATAATAATTGTTTAGAGAAAAAATGACGATGATTTTTTTGTTCGTTTCAACTGTATGAGTTCTTCTATAAATGCATATATTCCCAATGGATTTGTTTCTTTCTTTCGGTCTCTCTCTTTCGGTCTCTCTCTTTCGGTCTCTCTTTCTCTCTCTCTCGCTCTCACTCTCACTCTCTCACTCTCACTCATTCTCTCTATATTCCCTATGACACACATTTAATGTTGCGTAAAGAATTGGACGCATTTAAATTCATAAGCATTTTTTTCACTTCTGTTTCTACTATAATGTGTCACACATATGACATTTAAAATATAAATGTTTGTTTTGTTTTAAAACTTACAACATGTTATCAATAGTAATCTCAATAAGAATCTCTTTGCATGTATGTGTGTAAGTGTTAACCAATAAAAACATTGAATTTATTCACATGACCGAGAGCTGATTAATATTCTATAAATAATATTACATTTATAAAAATCAATTGAACCTGGTCATTGTATATAGTAAATATTAATTTCAAATTTGCAGGAATAAGAAATCTTACACATTCACACATACATTTTAATTTGAAAAAAAAAAAAAATGAAAATTTAAAAATTTTTCATTTTAAAAAATGGTTTTCTTTGGAATTGAATAATTGTTTCACAAAAGGACGACACATTGGTTAAGGGATTTTTATTCACAGCAAACAGGTAACTAATTGACGTTTATCTAAAGTATTTTAAACCAGCAACTAATAAAAATTTCTCGATAAATAGCTCCGAATCGAGAACGGCTATGTGAGCAGCACGGCCTATTAAAGCATTTGCCGTATTTGGTAATGCATGTTGAACATCATAACGGATGAATGTTAAATCGGGACGGGCAAGCATCGGTGATAATATATTGTGAATCATTTCACTGGAAAAGAGACGAAAAAAAATAATACGACAAATGAGAATGGAATAAAGAAATAGTAAATATTGAGTCGATTGAAAATGAAAAATTTTCAAGTACCCACTTGAAACCGAATATATATTATTTAAGTACATTTTAAATGCAAAACATACCGATAAACTGCTCCCAAAATTGAATTATCACGAACAGCCGCTTTACATAGTTCCATACGGGCCGAATGTGATGGCACGTAACGATCTTGGCTTGAACCACATAGCAGCACATTTTTAAAATAATGCAAAGTGCTCTTTTGACTCAATTTATATAAAAAACATTTGCGCAAATCGGATTTATCTCGCATACATAGTTGCAATAACGAACCAGACTTTTTCCACTTCTGCATGAACCACATGCCTACATACAAAGATGCATTATATTATTATAGCATATAGAAATAGATAGACTGGGAGAGTGAGAGGGGTAGGGGGATAGGGTGGTGCAGATAGAGGGAGTTAATACAGTGGATGAAAATGAGAGAATGAGAGACATATCGCAAAGGATAAAATAGAGTAAACGCCATACATACCCATATTGACTAAGCCACTACTATTGAATAGTGTGCCCAAATGTGGACCCGATAATGAAAGGAATGTATGCAATCGAGACAATATTGGACGTAGTTGTGGTCGCGATAATGCCGATCGAACGATTATCGTCCCCAATGAATGGGCGATAAATGAGATTCGTGTTGGATTTAAGCCACAGCTATCGATATGGTACAATATTTCCGACACCAATCTTGGAAAAATATAATAATAGTAAATTATTAAAAAGCGATGTATCAGTGACATATCAATTCAATACATAAAAATGACTCTCTTTTGCTTTCAATGATAGTTGGTGAACAATTTCATAAAGATTGCGGTTTATATCATAAAACAAGCCGAAAAAAAGGTAATAAAAAAAGGAAGAAGAAGAAAACCCTTACCGATCGGTCATCGTTTCAAAATCAGAAAATGTATCACCCTGATTTCGTTCAGACATAAGAAACTCCAAATTTGCACCCGGCAATCCAAGCTCTAAATATGTTCGAACCAAGCGTAAATCGGCCGAATTTCCATCCAATCCATGAACACATACGATTAAATGCATGCCATTTGGTGAAAGTGCGCGGTACTCATCGTTGATATGAAAATATGGTAGTTCGGATGCGAATGTTATAAAATCGCAATACATTTGGCCGGAATATTTAATTTGTTTTCGAAATTCGATGCGACACTTTTCGAATTCCATCAGTGGTTCTTTGATTTGTTGTTGTTGTTGTTGTTGTTGTTCCTTCTGTTGGTGATTTTCATAATTTCGTTGTTGTTGTTGTTGTTGTTGTTGTTGTTGTTGTTCATTTATTATTTCACCATCAGCATCATCAATAGTAACTGGTCCCGCTTGAACTATTTTAAAACCATTAAAAGTTTGATTGAAATCATTATGATAGGTTAAATCTCGGTTACTTTGTGATTTTATGATACTATGATAATCGGTAATTTCATCATCGATAAAATCAATAGTTCTGCTATTGCTATTACTGTTGCTATTGGTATCATCATTTTCCATGCTATTTGTTGAGTTAGTTTCGCATGTGGGCGGATCACGAAATTGATCGGGTGGCGTTAGCAAATTTAAATTGAATTCCGATTTAGATTTTTCATTGAGATTTGTTCCCGGTATTCGTATGCAATTGTTACCTTTTGTTTTTATCGATTTTAATATTAAATCTTTACGGACATACAATTGACGTTCGGGTAGTGGTTTTATTTCCAACCAATCTTCTTCTTGTTCGCATTTAATATTATCAATGTTGAACTCTTTTCGGTAATTTTGCTTGTTACCATTGATTTGAAGGTATTTCCGGTTATTTGTTGCGCTCAAATCGGATACCATAATCGTTGATTTTTCCCGTTCCGAATCGGATGTGTTTAAGCTTTTTTCGCTCATATTCCATGGGCTTGTATCGCTGATTGATTCATCTTGATTATTATTATTGTTGTTAATGTTGCTGTTGTTGTTATTGTTGTTGCTATTGCAATTGATTGATTGTGACGATGACATTGTCAATAGATTTTGTAAAAGATTTGGCAAACTTTCACTGCCCAAAACTCTTGAATTTCCATTAAAATTCTCCATTCGTAATGGTACACTAGATGAGAATATTAGTTTACGTTTTCGTTTGTTCACATTTCGTATTGGCGATAGTTCATTATCCGAACTACTTGAAATATTTAATCGTTCCATACCATTGATTGGATTAAAATGCGTTCTTTCACCCAAAAATTTATTGGATTTTTTCAATTGTATTGGTGGATTTCTTGGCATAACTATTCGCTCTGAACGCATAACAAATAAATTGGTTTTACCATTTGTTGCTGTTGTTGTTTTATGATCATTTTTCGTTTCATGCAATGTTTCATTCTCTTCAAATGATTCGTTGTGATGTAATTTTGGTGTGCTAATACTATCAAATGTAATAGCTTTCGAGCAACCATTTTTCTTCAATGAATTATATCGTCCATTTGAATAATCACCATTTGCGCTTTTTGTTCGTTCTAATATCTTATGATGATGATTCGATAGTTCAAAATCATTGTGTTCACTTTCACATTGTTCATTATCATCTGATAATGAAATTTCACATAATTCAGCATTTTCGCTCAATTCATTTTCATATGGTATTAAATGTGTTTCATAAGCTAATTTACAATCGATACCATTTTGATTTGAGTGTGGATTATGTGAAATTGCCGATAATTCCAATTGATCAAGTGATTTACTGTGACGCGTCGGAAATACACAAACATTACCATTGCCATTGCCATTGCCATTGCCATAATCATAAAAATAATTTGGATGAATTGCATTTGATACCGATACTGAATGACGTGACATTGTTCGTTGAACAAAATTATTATGTGCCGATGGTGTTATTGTTAGACTAGCTTGCAAAACATCACCGCCTAGGGCAAGACGAGGCGTTAATACACCAACATATTTTTCACCGACATTACTCACATCATTTGACCAATTTGCATGCATCGGACATGGGCAATCTGCTTTGCAGCAACCATGTGACGCCTGCTCTTTGGAATGTTCTTTGATATCTGAAAAAATGGATTTTATCAATTTTTTATTAGAATCGATTTCTGATGAAATCTTCGAACATAAAAATTTCAAATGGATGATGATATGAATTTCAAAGAAATTCATTAAAATTATTTTTATACATTTAATTGACCAAATGCGTGGTAAAATCACCAATTTTCGTTAATTCGAGAGTTATTCGCATTTTATTGAGAATAAAAAAGAAAACAATTTACCAAACACGTCTAAAATACAAAAAAGATTGGAAAATTTGAAAATTCCAAAATATGAAAAAAAAGTAGAAAAAAACTGAAAAAAAAATCGTATTCATATATTCCAAATAGTTGATGGTCTGATCAATACATACTTTGAGTTCTTATGGTGGATTCCGTGAGACCTTCATATTTATCTTCGAAAATAAGAGGAAGTGAATTAGCATCACCGTCAATCGGTGTACAGTGTACAGGCAATAATGGGAGGGAATTGATATATCGCGATCGTTTGGCCGCTTCATAAATCGCATTATAATTGTGATAATTGGAATCGTTGCACATAGTTGCTGTTAGACGTGCATTACTTTTAACAAAAAATCCTTCGGCAAAACGTTTAACACGAAGTATATGATGTCGTTTTGCTAATAAACTATGCACAGATGGTTGACTTGCTGCGGCTAATGTTCGTTTCCAGCATAATGAACAATCATCGCATAGTTGCTTTAAATCGGATCGAGCTTTTTGCAAAAAATTCTCATCGGAATTGCATTTCTGTTGTTGACAACATGAGAGGAAAAAAAATAAAAGCAAATGCAACAAAATTATTACATTTAAATTTATATATAAATTGTGATGAGATTATTTCTCTTCTCTCTCTCTCTCTCTCTCTCTCTCTCTCTCTCTCTCTCGAGATAAAATGAACAATTTAAATTTAAAATGAGATATTATGAAATGGACCGACAAATAAAAAATAGATTGTTTGTATGACATTTGATAAAATGTAATTTAGCAAAAAATGATGAACCAAATTATTGGCGCTTTCAATACCTTGGTACCGTTGTTTAATTGCTCTAGCCGCTCAGACGGATTTATATTGCTTGTTGTTACGCTGATCAAACCAATCCAAAAATTATGCTTTGGTAACACACAACTAAAATCCGTTAAATTTGTTTTCAGCGATTCCAATACTTCAATGAGTAAGGCACAAATTTCACCATGCACCTGGAAGATAATATCGATATAAAACGGTGAATAATAACATATTAATAACTATGTAAACAAAATTATCAAATGAAGAGTAATCGATGTAATAAAAACCAAAATAAAAATATGAATCGCTTGATCCACTCAATAAAATCATAATGTACTTTTTTTTGTCTTCTTAATCAAACAGATAAGCATTCTTTCCATCGCACATAATAATATAACTCTAATTTATAAATCGATTATGGTGAAAGAAAGAAGAAAAAAATTAACCTGTTTGGTGAATGATAAACGATTGGATGTTGCATGTTTTGACGGTCTATCGATATGATTTGATGAAGTTCCATGGCGACAACTCAATCTTCCGTTCCATGTTTTTGAGCTTTTTGTAAGACTATAGCCCAGCAAAATGTGTTTACATGCACAAAAGCCGATGCATGAACAGAATACACAAATAATAAAAAAAAAAAAAAAAAAAAAATCAACAATAATAACAATGAGAAGAATATAGTAGCGAATCATCGGAATGAAATTTCGCAGTTAAAATCGAAAAAAGAGAGAATTGGAAAGGAAAAACAAGAAAGAGAAAAAAAAAATTACATCGGAAACATGAAATGAAAATTGAACAAAAAGGAAAACATAGCAATCAGCAATGGCAATATTAAGAATTTTCACAAGCCACACTCATATAGCCAGACAGCCAGCCAGCCAGGCAGCCAACCAACCAGCCAATGAATATGGGTAGATGTAACTCTTATCGCATATAAATATATAAATATATGGAATGGATTCGTTCCTTCCGCATTTTCTACCTACCTATTATACTGAAATGCTATTAAACTTGCATGAATGCCCAAACTAACGGAAGCCATATGAAAATAATCGAATAAAACCGGCAAATGATAGTGGAGACCTCGAATGGGATGAAAATTCAACTGAAGCGTACGTGTTGAGACGAGATTGAGAGCGATACCGGGCGCTTGTTCGCCAAACCATAATTCAACATTTAATGAGAATTCGGCACGCTCAATCGATTGACGTATGTTCTTGCTATCAACTGTATGTGTATCGTTTCATTTTGTGCAAGTAAGTGGTTTGTTTGTGTTATTATTTATGAAAAAGAGAGTACAAAAAAAAAATAGAAGAATATATCGGAAATTATAACAAAACAGACGACAAAGCAGCAAAAAAAAAAATCGTCGACACGAGATAGAGAGCCAAGAAAAAAACATCAACATGAATATTATAAGATGTTATTGCTCCCATTTGCATCGATATCTATATCTCATTCTCTCTAAATTGCATTTTCTGTCTCTCTCTCTCTCTGTGTTGCTCTTTCTCTGTTCGTCTGTTGTTGATTGAAGTTTTAAAATAGAAAACTTTTACCTGGCAACCGCACTCGAAATAATACTGTATCTTTCAATATCACCTCCTCATTTCGGTAGAGAATTTGAAAAATTTTCGATGTACCAGCACCCCGAATTACCGTTGCCGATGTGACTTCTTTGTTTAGGCTTTCCAAAACACTCGCTTCTATCTGTACCGATATACGCGGTGACACACGTAACGAGCATCGCACTTGATAAAATCTGAATGTGACAATCATTTTGAAATACATCAGAATTTGTGTGATGAATTGTGAGGAAGAGAGTAGGGGGAGGTTAAAGAAGAAAACAAGTATGATTGAATTGATTGAAGAAATATTATGAAGCATTTCATAAATGTCTGAATAAAATATAGATAGATCAATGAGAAAAAAGATATTGGATTTTGTAATGAAATGCGGCTCTCTTCGGATTTGCTTGGCATTTTTCATTCCTTTCTCCTCCATTTTTGTGTTTTCTCCCTCGTCGTTGATCGGCTGAATATACAAATAAATAAACGGGCGATTTGACAAATTGAAATCAATGAACGAAAATATAAATCAAAACGGAACATGCAAACACTCAGAGAAATGGATCTTGCGACTTGAATTTATAATCCGACGAAAGGATTTGAATTCAATGAAATCAACAAATACTCCAAACGACAAACATACACACGCGCGCATATCCGAAGACAAATGCACTAAACACGCCAAGTCAACCGCATTCCTTTCGGAAAAATGTTTTTTAATATACGAATTTATTGAAAAGTTTTTTTTTTTTCTTTTGATTTTTCTCATACATGAATCGATAATCCATAGCGCACAAATCATAAGATTTGCGCGTTGATAGATCAATAAAATTGATGTTTGACATTTCATTTTCATCGTTCATTTCAAAAATATCAACTTAATCGTACAATGTAGGACACACATCAGTGTCATTCTGTCTCTTGAGAATGCAAAATTGTGTTTCTGTTGTGGTGGATATGCTTGTGAATCTTTTTGTTTTATTTTTTTTTTTCTCATTTTCAGTGAAAAAAAGTTCAATTGTTTCAATATTGTCATATTACCCGTTTCATATTTTTCGAATCCGATTTTCGTCATTTTGTTCATCTGACGATATCATTACCGATAAAAATGTCATTGCATTTTTGGGTTTCCGAAAAAAAGGATTTCACTTCATCTCCATTCTATGCGTTATAAAACTTTTCTCTCCACCATGCTTTTTCAACAAGTTATTTTCTTATTATAAAATTTCATTTTTCGTCTTTAAATGAGCTTGTGCTTTAGATGCGAATTAAATGAGAGAAGAATTGAAAGTACTTACCCACGTTGAAATAAATCGACATTATGGAACTTGTAGAATTCTATGGAAAATTCAATGATCGATTCTAAATCGGCCATGTCGTTGTTGATGCGTTAACTGTGAACACATCATTCGCAAATGCTGCTTGATTTTCGATGTTGAAATGGTTTTCGAATCGATTGATTGGCACGCTATCACTTTTTCCCCCTTTGTTTTTCCTCTATCGCTCACCTTCTAATCTGTCTGGAATCGATTTGTTTTCATATTTAGTTGAAAGAATGAGAACAACAACAACAAAAAACAAAAAAAAACTAGATGAAACCAACAACTAAATCGTCTGTATCGTTGCTCTCCACTTTGTAATTATTGTCGACAACTTAAGGGCATTTGTTACGCGTGAATATTTTGATTGAAAATTTCTCCGTGATTAATTTTGATTGAAATTTTTCGTGAATAATTTCCGGTCCGTCCAGCGATCTAAATGAAAAAGTAACAGAAACCATGTCATATTAAGTAAAAATGTGTGAGAGATGCATAGTTGAAATGAATTGAACTGAACAAAAAAGAAAATAACAATAACATCAACAGTACAAGTAACAGACAAAAACAAAAACAAAAACAAAAACAAAAACAAAAATATGTAATAACGTGGCGCAAAAACCCAATCAATCATAATCAAAATAATTGGATTTGCACATGATTTAAAATGTAATCAATTGTTGTTGTTTTGAAATGGCCTTGCTGTCGGTTGTATTTCACATGGAAACATGTCGAAATCTCCGTACATATTGTGGAGAAAGAGATAAAAAAAAACATACACACACACAATATTCCGCCAATATTGTAATCAACAGAATAATCTTCTTTTGCGGCGGTGATTTAAAACCGCAGGAAGCATTAACAAAGGTACAAAGAAGAGAGAAAGAAAGAAAAAATAGTCATAAAAGGCCGAAGGTGAAGTGGAGAAAATGGAAGAGATTTCAAATGATTCAGGCCAAAAGGGCCAATGAAAAATGGAAGAAGAGGATGATGAGAGTCATGAAAATGTGAATGAATGATAGAGAATGAGAGCGGAAGATATAGATATGAAAAAGAAAACGAAAGAGAAATGAAGAAAGAGAGAGAGAGAGAGAGAGAGAGAGAAAAAAAAAAGAGAGAAAGAGAGAAGCGTTAAAAAGAAATAATACAGGAAATTCGATTAAGTTGTCAATGTGTTGAATGTGTCAATTGGTAAATAGTGATTTGCCGTCACTTTGCTTGAACAACATTTCCTTATTTTCTGTAAATTACCGCCGCGTGTAACAAGGGGCGCTCAAATGAGACAAACAATGCGCCTCATGAACAATGAATAATGGTAAATTCGCCTGAAAATCTTTTATACACATCTTCTTTATTGCTTTTTTCTGCCACCTACTCAATAATAATTACTCTTTGTATCGACATATTGCGCTCGAGAAAATGAATGAATATATGCGTCGAAAAATGGCATATACGGTATAATAATATATACATTATGTACGTAACGTACAATACCATACATATTATACAAAAGGATTTAAAGTTTTCGGTTTCGTCTTACTTTCACTACGTTTGCACGGGCTTTGTTTTTGCACCCCTGCCTCTCATCTCCCCATTCTAATTTTGTAATTGTTGTTTGAATGTAAAATACAGAAAACGAAAACAAAAACTTCAGTACACGGTAGCTGAAAACTTGTAAAAGGAGATGGCGTATGAATAAACGGACAAATAGAATACGATGCGATTATGTTATTGAAACACTACAAAGCCATTCATATGACGGCATTAGAGAATGGAAAACACTGCATGGAAATCTCTAGAGAGAGAGAGAGAGAGAGAGAGAGAGAAGAAGAGGAAGAAGTTAAGAAAAAATATATAGGTCATAAAAAGTGGTTGTTAGAAAGTCGTTTATTATTTGACTCTCTGACGACAGAATATTTGATACGCGACGTTGTTTTGCGACAAAGTGTTGGCCTGACACACTGAACACCATACTTTGTTACATGGCACCACACACACATCAATCCGACCATAAAACAAAACAAAACAAAACAAAACAAAACAAAACAAAACAAAACAAGCCAAGACCCAGAAGAAAAAGACGAAAGTGATAGAAAGAAAGAGAAAAAAGGAAGAGAATAATAATACTAGCAATGACGAACAAACTGGCTGGAGAATTAAGATGGAGCATGAGAGGAAAAATAGCAATGATGCAAGACAAACATTTCCAATTTGGAATGTGATACAAACATCCGTCAAACCAATGTGCAAAATGTTGCGCATTGTATCGTGTCGTGTCGTGTCGTGTTGTGTTGTGTTGTGATTGTTTAACATTGGAGCCACAGATGTTGACTAGATTAATCTATTAAACGTGCGTATTGACTGGCCTCAAATCGAATTCCAAAACAAATCATTTATGCTACTGACGCCTATCGTCCGAATTCGAATTACATGGTAATGCGGTTTGAGTAGCACCGCAATGATAAGCTGTCTCTTAATAAACTGTCTTCGCGGACTGTTATTCTTTTGAAATTGCTTAATGATGGTCACAATTGACAACTGAAGAAATATAATGAGAAAATATCACGAAAATGAGAAAGAAGGGAAAGGAAAAAAAAAACGAGAACGAAATGAATACTCGATGAAATTCATTTTGTGTTGTTCATCGAAAACTGCACATACACATGCAATGCAGTGTATGCGTTTCAATACTGTTTCAGGCAAAATGGAATTGAAACTAGAGGGGGAGTGAAGTATATTATCATAAACTTTTGTTAAACACATGTAAATCAGATACTGGGGTATAGTGAAAGCTACTGCTGCTAATGTCGTCGCCGTTATTCCTGTTTGTTGGATGAAGCAAAAAGAAAAATCTTCGACTCCCCCACCCCCGATCCGTTTCGAGTCGAGACACGCGTGCTTCTAAAATGGACGTTCCGTTTATTTCGTACATATTTTGTGCGATAAAAGCACATACGAGCAGCAGTAGTAGCAGTGAAACATTTTTTCCATATATCATTTATGCATGATGCTCTTTCTCTCCCATTTTTCCTCTCCCTCTCCCTCTCCTTCTCTCTCTCCCTCTCCTTCTCTCTCTCTCTCTCTCTCTCTCTCTCTCTCTCTCTCTCTGTCGCAGTCTCTTTGTCTCTCCCTTTTTCTCATTTTCCGACTACTTATTCGATGGAAATGTTAGGCTCGTTGCATGATTTTTAGACTCATTCTCATCTTCTTGCCCCTTTCATCGTCTAAACATTTCGATACAATCATACAGAGATAATATGAATGTATTTCGATATATGAAAAAGCGATTAAATTCAATAGAATCCCGTTACCGCCTGCGATTCATTCGAAATCACACAAATGGAAAATCATATCCAATAAAATTGAAACTTTCAATTTTGCTTCGCATACTATGTATATATTGGATTTTTCTTCATGTTTCTTGCTATTATTGTATTGTATTGTATTGCAATTAATAGCACGCAATCCATTTGGGCACATTTTCTTCTTTATTTGTTTTGCTCATTATTTTGGGGTTGAATTATATATATTTTCTTCTCTCTCTCTCTCTCTCTCTCTCTCTCTCTGTCTCTATTTGTTTAGTTGTGTTTTTGTAGCTTTTTGTTCGGTATTCATTGGGTTTTTTTTTCGTTCTACTCTTTGACAATTGACATATCGACATCAAAAATCACTGCACTGGAACGAGATCACAGTGCAAAATATGCGTTTAAAATGCGGACCTTTTCTCTCTTTCTCTCTCTTTCTCTCTCTTCTCTCTCTCTCTCTCTCTCTCTCTCTCTCTCTCTCTCTTTCTCCCTTTCTCTCGCGCATTTTCTATTGATGATTTTCTGTGAGGAAAAAAAAAAATTGTCGCAAAAAATAAAACAGCACAACCTACAACTCTGCTTGATTTGCTGTTGTTTTTTTTCATTCTCTTTGACTTTCTCTCTTTTTTCGTTGTTGTTTGTATTTGATTTATTTTCGCAGTGAGATGTTCGTTAAACACTAAAAATAGACGGGCCAAATGAGCATAGTCACAAACGTGTGCGACAGTTGACATCGACAAATCAGAGCAATTCACTCAAAACATTCAAAAGAATGAATAGATAGAAAGGAAAAAGTAAAAGAAACGAAACAATTCGTTTGCAATGCTCATTTTGACGCTTTTTATTTTCGCACTATTTTCGCGTGGTAATTTCTTTTTTCGAGTTCACTTGGCCAGTTATTTTATTTCTCTCTCTCTCTCGCTCTCTCTCTCGCTCTCTCTCTCTTTCTCTCTTTTACTCACTCTTTTTCTATAAATATTTTCTGTAATGTTTTGCCGCATTGCTTTTTTTCACCCAATTGGTTATCAATGAATTGTGATAATGTAGTGCTGATTGTGCTAATAAATTATTTTATTTAAAACATCAAAACGTAATAACACAAATCAAATCATGAAAATTTTATTATTGGCGGCATTTAAAATTTGTGGCCAGGACCAAACAGTAAATTAACTAATAGGTTTCATTCTTACTTGATATGAAATGAAAAATTAATTACCGTTTCTTCGGAAATTCTGTTTTAAATAGAGTAGATTTTTTATGATATTGTTGTTTTTTTGTATATGTTTGTTTTCGTCGTTTTCTTCTATTTGTTTTTGATTAAAAAAGCCTTTTTGATTTAATGTTTTGCACATTCGAAATAAATTTTTAATGAAAATATACAGCTCGGCTAAACATACACACACAAACACACAAAGATATAAACATTTTTCACTATAACTCGCGCGCCTTTATTTTCTTTCTTTTTTTTGAAATTTTGATTTTAAAATGAGAGGGATTTTATTCACGCAAAATGTAATCTTTTTCTAATTGAATTTTTTCCTTTCGTTCAGCAAATAGAGAACCAACGCAACATCAAAACACACTAACTGACGATTTAAAATAATACCCAGCCACGAAAACGAATTTAAAATACAATAACAAATTGGAATACGGCCTATAAAAGAAAAAAATTTCCGAATGAAAATCAACGAACGTAAAATAAATAAAAGAAATTCGGTGTTTAAATTTTGATGTAACTTTTTTACACAAAAAAAATTGTATTCCGTTCTTTATTTTGTTTTGTTTCGTTTCGTTTTTTTTTTTTGCTTCTTTCTTGCTTTCTCACTTTCTCTCCTTTCTGTCTCTATCTATGCGAACTAAATGTGTGGTTTCTACGATGAAGAAAACACGCTACATGATGCCAGGCAATGGTTCGATGTGAGACTGAAAGCATTGGCCAAAACATGAACGTAATTCAATCGTTTTGTTTGTATGTGAAATGAAAACGCGCTTTTCGGTGGAAAACGTGAGACTGAGAGAAAATCACACCACATTTCCTTTTACCATAGACATGAGCATGTGTCGAATGAGACGGAATGGTGTGTACTGGATTACGAATGGATACGGATTTGAGCATGTATGTCTGTGTCTGTGTATATTTGAGGAATGGATCATTCAAGTGCTGGTGACGTTCTGGTTCGCGTTTGTATGAGTGAGTTAGTTAGAGTATGTATGTTTCGTTTCGATGAAAATGTGGAAAATAGGGAAAAAGGCACAAGAAATACAACATTTTAACCAGCTAAAACAACACCAGCACTAGCACACCACCAGCACATCACCATTATCAACAACAACGGTGTATTCAACGTATTTATCGTAAGGCTACACTATGACAACTTTGTTGTGTCAATTTCGGGTATGCTAGCTATGAATGTGAACAAGAAAATTCAATGAACATAAAGCACAGTACATATCATATTATGCGCGATTATGATGAAGCAAATGACTTTGGGTTATGCTTGCACCTTGTATTATTCAAGTTACACAGAGTTGTAACGCATGAACAAAGGTGCACATTGTGCAACAGCAAAATAGCAAGCTATAAAAGAAAACGTAACATCAAGACTACCAGGCATTTAGCTGCTTATTTCATTCTCTCACATACACACACTTTTCTTGACATTTCTTTGACTTGGTTGCGCGATGATGCGATTCATGTATTGTTTCTCATTATTCAGTTGCTGTTCATTGGATATGCAAACATTGGAAATGCGAAAAGTCGAGGCCATTCAATTTACATTCAAACAAGTTGCAAAATATTTTACCACTTCAAAAAGCTTGTACCACAAGGATGTGGCCATTTGGTTTTGAAGACTCGCAACAGTCACGAAAATGAGGAAGACACTGAAGTTGCCAGTTCGGATGATTTCACTGGTATTGAAATTCGTGTATCTTTCTTATCGAGCTCTGAAGCCGAAATGAGAGAAATGAATTAACTTTCTGGTGAACAAAAATCATTAGTAACACTTGCGTTGATTTTCTCAATTCAAAATGTGACCCGGCACCTTTTATCTATTTGACGAAATAGATCAAGTAAGAATTTCACCACGATTACCATTTTTCTTATAAAAATGTATACAAATTAAAAACTTTTCGCTTTCTTTTTACATAGGCTTTGGATGCTCAACATCGTAAAGCAGTTGCTGATATGATTCATGAGCTGAGTGAAAACGCACAATTCATCACAACAACATTTCGACCTGAATTACTTGAACATGCCAATTTAAATTAATTTTTAATTCAATGCTTTTATTACTCTATTAAATGCATTTGTAGTTTTTTTTTTAATCTATTCACTTTTGTGGAAATGAGTGACAACAATTTATTCATAAAACGTATGTGAATAATATATCATGAATATATTTTAGTCACAGCGGCAGAGCAGAATCGAAATTTCGAGAACATTAGCTAGAACATTAGTGAATTTGAAACATATCTCAGTGATTAAATCGCAACTAAACCAAATGAAATTGAAATTAAACAAGATGCCGAATCAATTCACTTGCCGCCATGTACAACTTTCATATCAAACGAAAATGCAAAATAAAGAAGTGGAAAAAATTGAAGAGCAAAAAAATAAAGGTCTTCACTCTTCAATTCAAAACTCTGGGGGGATGGGTCTGCAAAATTATTTTCAGGCGTGGAGGGGATACAAATCGAAAAACCCACCGCGTGCACATATGCACATGTATTTGCATACAGTTGACCCGCCATTTTTGCTGGTCGTTCATTTAATCAAATTGATTATTCAAATGATTGCGTGACAGCCAGAGCCAACTGGATATTGAATTCGTACCAACAATAGTATCGATGTAATTTTACTTCGGTTAATGTTTATATGCCCATGCGCTTGTTGTCTCCACTATAAATATGTTCATAATGTGTAATGACATTACGAATCAATATCTAGATGGTGCTAAATATCTTAGTCCAGCCAATTCCCATATATATATAGATAGGAAGATATCTGATTCGATTTAATTATAAAGTCATGAATTCGCCGAAATGAATTTGCAATAAATAAATTTGTTATTGCCACTTACGCCATTTATACGATCGGTTCATTTGTCAAAGATATAATTGAAAAAAAAAGTGAAATGTTTGTTTATTTGTTCTTCTGTTGATCAGTTTATTTTGTATTGATTTTCATTCTTTAAACTGTTTTAATCATTTTTTTTCAGTAGTTAATCCAGCCGATTGACGTCTTTTCACATCCCAATTGTAAACACGGGCCATATTTACTTCCGTTGTAGTCAACTGATCCCTGAAGAAACAATAAAATTGAGAAATTTAAAACAAAAATTAGTTTTGACACTAATTATATTGAATTAAATTGGAATTATTTTTTGCGTTAATTTACCTCAAAAAATCTTGATCATGTTCACATGAGATTGGTTTCAGCTGATTCCATATTTCAGCTTCAATGAAACTTCGGCTTCATCCAATGGATACTCGAGCATAACATTAGCACCTAACCACAAACAAACGGTTTTTGTTGGTGGAATATTTGCTTTTAAGAAAACTTGTTCACTGAGTAAAAATTGTGTTTCTTTATCTTCGTTTTGTCCACGCAAAATATCAATCATCTCAATGGATTTGGCCAAATCAGGATTTTGAAATTTTAATTTGCGACAACGTGCACTTATATTGTATTCCATCAATTTGTATTTACTGTGTTGTTCATCCAACGACGCAATACTTTATCGGCACTATTATCATTTTCGGGCAATGCCATAAATGAATCAACATCCTCCTGTAATGTAATCCGAAGATTTTGATAAAAATTGCGTTTTATTTTTTTTTTTTTTTTAAACATGTAATTCATGAATAAATTTGCAGATTATTTTCGTTTTATTACTCACCACAAACACGACTTCTGGAATTCCATTGTGTTTTTTCATTGTTTGGAAGTGCGGGCAATTCGCTTGAACTCATTTTTGAAATTGTTGTCACTAGCTAGTTTTAATTGAAAATTATTTATTCAATATACTTTGTGCTTTGTATATAAATTTTTGACCAAAATGTTTCGTTTTTGTTTTTGTTCCACAAACTTACGTACTGCAAAGAAGTGAAAAAGTGCGTTAAGGGAAAACACAATGTGAAATGTCAAAAAAAAACGCCATTTTAATTTTTGCGACGGTAAACAGAACTAACAATTGACAGATTCTTGATTGACGGTGTAATAATGTTTTGATATTTTTTTTTGTTTTTATATTGAAACAAATGTAAACATCAATTCCAATAAATATAGATTAGTTTGGTATGGTAATTGCAAGTCCCAACTATGATTATTCGTCGTCTGCATTCTTCATCTATTTTTTATGTGTCACTTGCAAAACAAGTGCTTATTATTTAACGTTGTAATCACTGAAACTAATTTAAATATATACTTTGATTTTATATAGATGCGTGTTCAAAATATAAGCAAAAAAGAGAAGCTGTCAATTGTTTGTGGAGTAATGTGTTAAAAAAATTTCGTTATTCAAATGAAAACATTTCTGCGATAAATTTTTCAATGTTCATTCAAAGCATTTAGTGAGACAAAATACGTAAATAAAATATACTTGGTCGATTTAATGAGGCGCTTCAGTCAGCAGCTGATGTTGTATGTATAATATTACATTTTTGTTCATTACTTTTCATGCAAATAATTAACATTCTCGTGTGTTTATTTTTAATGTCAATTTGACCTAATATCTTATTTAATATTTTTCTTCTTCTAATGATAGCTTGCACCGCCACCAACACCATTACAAAATTTCGAATATAAACATGTAAAATATCGAAAATACAAATTTGCCTACACATCTAGAAGAGATGCTAAAATTGTTAATTGAAGAAGATCGCAGGAAGAACGATGAAGTACTTAGCTTAAAAACAGTTTGTATTGGCAACAGTAAATTAACACACTTGAACAATGAGTGTTTTGATTTTGTCCTTACTAACCGGCCACTCGACTTACTCACCGATATATGCCAAACTGATTCACCTGTTGGCGCAAGTGTATGCGTTTTAAATTGGATGCGCCGCTTTTTAACATGTTTACAACAGCCTAGTTTAGATCATAAATGTATCTTACAACCAACACAGGTACTTTTGAAAAAACCGTTTTTTTTTTCTCTCGCTCTCTCTCTCTCTCTCTCTCTCTTTCTCTCTCTCTTTCTCTCTTTCTCTCTTTCTCTCTCTCTCTCTCTCTCTCAAAAACCGGACTTTTAAACCAGATTCTTTTATTGTTTATTTGTATTTTCCTATCTCCCACTTATTACAGAAACTAATTGCGTATTGCAGTCACCTTATGAACATGAAGAAGTTGTATTTCTATTGAACGTAGCTGGTGTTATAAGAAGAGAACCAATCTTATTACATTTATTTTTACCAGCACATGAACATTCATGGGCAGTTGCATCGCTGAATCCGTCACTTGGAATGAAGCCACCAATAAAGAACACGTTATTTGAAAATGCTAAACTTGAATCGAAAGTAAAACAAATATCATTATTACAAAACAATGAGACTAGTATGAATGATAATGGACTAGATAAATTGGTTGAAGAAACAACAAGAACACAGGAATTTCGTAATATCAGTTGTGATTGCAATGAAACTGATTCATTCATTTTGCTTGATACAATATTGCGATATTTTGAGAGTGCGGTCAGTGTTATTGGCATTATGTTAACACTCATTGATTTTCACAATTTAAATGTGTTTTAATTTTTTTAACGATGGATTTTCATAATTACAGAACAGCACTGTTGTTGTTCGTGCCAGCGAAGAAGCACTTTTTAATGTCATTACCAACTATCGGAACAAAATGCAATGCACAATAAACATCATTTCAAATGTTTTCAAAACAATTGAGTCAAAAACTAGCATTTTTATGCCAAGAAATTCCAGAAGACAAGGTAACTGGCGAAATTGAAGACTGTTCGTTAATTCAATGCTTAAAATTATTTATGTTTTATAGATTGTTACCACGTGATTCTGAAGCACAGTATTTTGTCGAGCGGCCCCAACTCATGAAATTTTTGCTCGGTTAGATTATGCAAACTGATTGGCCAAAGAGTGCTGTGTACCAGAAATTGTCAAAAAGCTTGCAGAATATATTCGAGTTGATTTATTTGAAATGAGTTGAATAAAATTGTTGTTGGTCTTGAGAAATTATGTTCTTTATCTTTTATTTACACTGCTACGAAATCTTTCAATAAATACATTTTGTTTAAGACTTATAAGATTTTTTTTACAGTTTGCTTGTAATATTGATTCTAATCTTAAATACGGAATTGCATTTTATCATTTTAAAAAATAAAGTAACAATAAATTTTTTACAGAAGGAAGAAATTTAAATGAATTGCAATGAAAATTGAATGCAATTACTGAAAAATTCTAAACTTTTTATTTATGGTATAACATTTTCATATCGCTAATCTTTATATTTCATGTATATTCATTCATTATGTACTATTTAAATCGTTTTAAATCGAACTTTTATGCTAGTTATTAGAAAAAATCACATGAATTTCCAAACAAATATCGAATGAACAGTGCTCATTATTTAGATATTTGTTTGTTTAAAAAATGAGATTGCATATAATTTACGATGTATATTTTCTTAATTAAGATTCGCTGAAAATGGAAAAATAAAAAATTCTTAATGTTTACTAGGCTGTTCAAAATTGAAAGTACTTTTTGAATGAAAATACATTTTTTTGGCAAAATTCTATTTTATTTTTCAACATAATCTCTCTTCAGCTCGATACATCGAGTCCAACGATTCTCTAACTTTTTTTTGCCTTCCAAATAATACGATTTGTCGAGCTGGTGAAAATAGCTATCAGTTTCCCATTCGACCTCTTCATTTGATCCAAAACGCTTACCAGACAGTCATCTTCTGAGGTTCAGAAACAGGTAATAGTCGCTAGGGACCGGATCTGGAGAATACGGTGGGTGGGAAAGCGATTCATACCCCAGTTCATGTTTTTTTGCCTTTGAAATGTTTGATGTGTGAGATGGTGATTTTCTTCTTCTTTAAATGGGGCCGTTCCGTTTTGATTTCATCATCCAATCGACCCAATAACGCTGCATAATATGCTCCTGTTATCGTTTTACCATTTTCAAGGTAATCGATGAAGATTATGCCATGTGCATCCCAAAAAACACTGGCCATAACCTTACCGGCCGATTGTTGCGTCTTTCCCCGTTATCTCACGTACTTTCAGTTTCGGGTCGTCCAATAACATATCATGGATTTTTATAATCATTTCTGGTGTAGTCACCTCAATTGGCCGACCTGGACTTGGTATTGTTTCTGTGCTCGTATGACCACACTTGAATTCAGTAAACCACTTGTGAACCATTTTATGAGACGGTGCGGAGTCCGAATAATACTTTCTGAGTGCAGTTTCGGTTTGTGCAATGCTTTTTCCACGCAAAAAATAGTGTTTAATCAACCCACGGAATTCACTTTTTTCAATTTTAACAAAAATATTCGGAGGTCAAATACTTTTTTGTTACTTTTTTTTTGTTTATTTAGTCTTTTGCACCTTATTTGGTTTTTGCCTATTTGGAGTTTGCTTTAATATTACATTTTCTTAACTGAAATTCACATTTCTCGCTTATGGAAATGTTCAGTTATTGAAAAAAGAAGAAATCGAGAAGCACTTTTCATTCTAACTCAATCAAATGTTGCTTTGACATTGTTTGGAAGATTCTGTTGTTGCTTTTTTTCATTTCTAATATAAATCTTTTCTCTATTTATAGTTTATACACTTAAATAACTAATAATCTCATTGAAATAACTATATTATTCAGTAAATAATAATAATACGTCCAATGTCAATGGCTTCATTCAGTCTATTCAATTTGAACGAAATGAACTATATTTCGAATTTATACTTTTATATTCCAATATTTATTTTTAAATTGACAACAAAATGATTGAGAAAATTATTCTTTTTTAAGTCAAAATACTTGGAAAAAGAGACAGTCATTTAAGTGAAGATAGATTATATCAAAACCAAAGTAGCTCGTATGAGGTTTTTTTTATCTGAGCTTATATGGACCTCAATGACTAAAAAAATGAGATGAAATTAAACAAAAGAAGAAAAATGGCAAAAAGGGGCAGCGGGCCGTCTGTTGATAGAATACGATAATGTAATGAGACAAAATTGTTTCCTTTTTTCCTAAAACAATGAATTTCGTTCATGTCCCTTTTTCCTTTGTATAACTTAGCATTCTCTTTTTCCTTTTCATTTCTTTTTTCTTCTTTTCTTTCATTCATTTCATATATTCCTCGATATGTACTCGATTTATATCATTCTCTTCCACCAATTGAATCCCTCATCCTCCCTTTCGTAAACATGACGAAATCGCGTCACTTTTGATGAAAGTGAACAAAACTAATAATCGTCAATTTTTCCGCTAGAATTCTCACGAATTCTCGTCGGAACATATGTTATTGCTTTCCTGTCAAAAAATCACACCAAATTTCCTTTTACCATAAACATGAGCATGTGTCGAATGAGACGGAATGGTGTGTATTGAATTACGAATGGATACAGATTTGAACATGTATGTCTGTGTCTGTGTGTATTTGAGGTATGAATGATTCAAGTGCTGGTGACGTTCTGGTTCGCGTTTGTATGAGTGAGTTAGTTAGAGTGTGTGTGGTTCGTTTCGATGAAAATGTGGAAAATAGGGAAAAACGCACAAGAAATACAACATTTTAACCAGCTAAAACAACACCAACACTAGCACACCACCAGCACATCACCATTATCATCAACAACGATGTATTCAACGTATTTATCGTAGGGCTACACTATGACAACTTTGTTGTGTCAATTTCGGGTATGCTAGCTTTGAATGTGAACAAGAAAATTCAGTGAACATAAAGCACAGTACATATCATATTATGCGCGATTATGATGAAGCAAATGACTTTGGGTTATGCTTGCACCTTGTATTATTCAAGTTACACAGAGTTGTAACGCATAAACAAAGGTGCACATTGTGCAACAGCAAAATAGCAAGCTATAAAAGAAAACGTAACATCAAGACTACCAGGCATTTAGCTGCTTATTTCATTCTCTCACATACACACACTTTTCTTGACATTTCTTTGACTTGGTTGCACGACGATGCGATTCATGTATTGCTTCTCATTATTTAGTTGCTGTTCATTGGATATACAAACGCCAAGAAAACATCCCTCTCTCTCTCTCTCTCTCTCTCCCAATCTCTCGGCATTCGTTTATTTACCAAAAACTGTTCATCGTGACCAAATATTGTAATAATGCTTATAAATATATTTCAACATTGGGCTTGTTTGTTGCGGTTATTGTTCGCCAAGGGAATGGGATTATTCGCTGTTTGTAATTTGCAAAAAGCCTTCAACAACTATGGCATACAGAGAAAGCGTGCTGGTTTTTGTTCAATTTTGGTGGAATGAAAGCAATTTAAATAAAGGTGTAAAAGTCGCTGTTTTTTCCCTATTCTTTTCTTTCGATGTTTTTTATGTTGTTGTTCGTTATTCTCTTTGTCATTGTATTGTTCGGTATAGTTCAATTGATGCTGTGATATGAGCTTTTCACTAAACAGTAGTGTCTTATACGCAAAATTTACCACTTTGATCGACATTTTCCCAGTTTTCGTTATCGCTTTTACTTATTCACTTTTTTTCTTCACCAATTTCTTTTATTTTCATTTCAGTTATTATTGTTTACTTATGGAACAGATGGTTGGTGATTTGACATTATCGAAAAATGGGGTTGAATGCTTCAAAAAAAAAAAAAAAAAAAAAAAAAAAAAATGGAACACGTAATATCTTTTCGCAGTAATTACTTAGCTGAACAAAACAGAACACTGTTGAGTACCAACGGACCAATGCATGAGAATATTTCAAACTAAATATAATATAATCTGAATAAAACATAATCAGAGAGAAATTCTCGTTCGAATAAAATGTTCAAAAGCCGAATAAAAAGCATACACGTTAAAATTATTACATCATGGAATCTAATTTCCATGAGCAATTCGTTTTTTTATTTCTTTTGCTATTTAGGCGGTACACGTTCACATTTTCCGAACTCCAATTTATTTGGCACCAGTAAAGTAAGTTTGGTTCATGAATTCATCTATGGTGTGACGGTTTAATCAACCTGGTTTTATTTATTGACACAGGAATGACCTGACATTTCAACAATTATAACATTCATATATAAACGCAACCATAAGAGTAAAACATAACAGTTCAAAGTAATTTGCACTCCCATTTTCAAACGATTTTATGCGATGTGAAACTCAACAAATGTATGCTTGCAATTGATGACCTTGATTCAATGACTTTCTCGGAATAAATACAGACACACACACATACATACATGTGTACATGAACCACCCCAGTACATTCATAAACATCAAATGATAGTCAATGTACCTAACACGCGACAATTTCAGCGTTTATTTTATAATTCACGTTAACTCTCTACCACAATTTTCCGACTGCAAATTCCATTTCATTCGAATTTTCTGAAGTCATTCATGTATATTCGCTTAGAGTGTACATATAAATGGGTTTAGAGACCGCGAATTTGATGTGAAAGTTCATTGTTCAATTGAAATATGGCCAAGCACATTATTATGTCGAACAATGAAGTACCTAGAGTTTTCTGGTTTATTTTTCGTTGGTCAGATATCGTTCAACTTAGAATTTTGATACCAAATTTTCTTTCGGATGAAACCGACTTTTTTCTCCACAAAAAATCTTCAACTTATTTCACATTTTTTTTTCTCTTTCTTGAGCATCTTTTTTTATCAATATAAATTAGTCGATGTGAACTTTTTTCGGCATCGGTAACTTAATCGAAGGTAAATGTGTTATCTTTTGGTTTTCTTTCATTTTCTTGATCAATTTGTCGACAGTACGAATCCATTTCTAGAAAAATGCTTTATCAAACTTCTTAAGCGGAAATTTATTCATTGATTTACTTTAATTTGTCGATATATTAGGCTAAAATTTTCCCCTCCATGAATTGTGAATATACACTATTGCTGCTTTAGTACATTGGATTATGTCAAATCTATAGATTAAATCATGTGTCCCAATGCGATAATTGTTCAACGTTATTTTTTTTTGGGTAAATTAAAAAACATCATAAATTTTCCGAATTCTGTCATAAATTTTCCGAATTCTGTCATAAATTTTCCTAAATTCATCATAAAATTATGCAATTTCATCATAAAATTACCCAATTTAATCATAAAATTATTAAAAATGTTCATATTATTTCATAAAATCGTCATAAAATAATTGAAAAAATCGTCATAAATTTTGAGAAAATCGTAATAATTTTGTAGAAAATCGTAATAAATTTGTACAAAATCGTAATAATTTTATTCAAATAAAGCGATATTTTTGCACAAAAAGGTCACGTTTTAATTTGCACTCCCAATATAAAAAACGGAAAAAAATCTTAATTAAAAAATAATTTTTTTTAAAATTGAAAAACCAATTCAAAGTATTGTCCAAAAAAATGAAAAAAAAAAATGAAAAAAAAAAGAAAAAAAAAAACAATATTTTAAATTTTTATTAAAAAAATAATGAATAATTTAATAAGAGCTTCGAATTCGTATCGATTGCGTATTTTGTGTGAGTGAATTTTAATATTCTTCTTGTTTTTTTTTCAACAACTTTTCAATATTGTTCAAATGAAAAAGAAAATAGAAAATGGAAAAAAAAATTATTGGTTGCTATAAAGAAGGCACCATTTTTTGTGTGGACTATTCGTATCCAATTAATAGTCACATTCATTGAAAATGAATTTTATAATCTTTGTATTAGTGGCGTTTTGGTTTTTTGGCTTTCAATGAAAGCAAGTCAAATTGTTTGATTGGATAACCACTTGATTTTACATCCAAATCATGTGGAATTTTGAAAGTCTTGCGGCCCGCATCGTAATGAATTTTATATTGGTCGATATCACCCTCACCGCTGTGAATTTCCACTGATAAGCCAGCCACATTTGGTTCCGTTAAAAAATAATACAAGTGGTGTGTTGTGCTCGTATTCATTCAATACATTTTTTGGCAACAAACGACTTTAGCAAAGAAAAAACAATCAGGGGTGGGAAGAGATCATGAACAAATAAACAAAATAATGTAGAAAGAAAACAAAAACTGATATTAAAAAGAAAAGAAATTACATTGATTCATTTTCAATCACACAACATACGCAATTGATACGTAATTCGAAGCTCTCAATATTGTTATTTTTTTCATTTTTTTTTGGACAATACTTTGAATAATATGTTCATTCAATTGGTTTTTCAATTTTAAAAAAAAATATTTTTGAATTAAGATTTTTTTTTCCGTTTTTCCCATATTGGTCAATATAAATTAGTCGATGTGAACTTTTTTCGGCATCGGTAACTTAATCGAAGGTAAATGTGTTATCTTTTGGTTTTCTTTCATTTTCTTGATCAATTTGTCGACAGTACGAATCCATTTCTAGAAAAATGCTTTATCAAACTTCTTAAGCGGAAATTTATTCATTGATTTACTTTAATTTGTCGATATATTAGGCTAAAATTTTCCCCTCCATGAATTGTGAATATACACTATTGCTGCTTTAGTACAATGGATTATGTCAAATCTATAGATTAAATCATGTGTCCCAATGCGATAATTGTTCAACGTTATTTTTTTTTTTCTTCATTTTTTTTTCTTTTTTTTCTTCATATAAATCCACTTTTGCCCAGTCAATTTAAATGCTTTGATAAATATTACTTCCGAAAAACGATCAAAGTGTCATCTGTTGCAGTCACTGGAGGCAAATAATCTTATTTCATTATTATAAACTGCGTCAATCGCATCGCATATAAATGCTCTGTATCTATAATACATTCCAATATTTATAGAGACCCGAAAAAAAGGGAACACAACAATCGTTCGCCAATATCCATAAAATAAAGAAATATGGATACTTGACTCTATGCTAGGGGAGATTTGACTCTCACGAATTTTTCATCACTTTTAGCAAATGGACTTACAAACATTCGCACAGTATTATCGAATGTTCACGAATGCATTCGTTAGAATCGGTTGTGTGCGTGTGTGTTCATGATCACAAAAGCTTCTTCACATTCCCTAAATTTTTCATTATTTTTTTTCACAATATTGCACTGCTACTGCCATATTGAAAAAAAACGAGGCAATCGTTTTGCACAGTGAGACAAATAGAAGCCAATTGACAGTTTTCCGCGCTCAATATGACACTTGCATTTGTTTGTATTGATTATTGTCTTTTGATTTAGCATACACTTAATCAGTAATGTGCGAGCTGAAAATTCCAGGGGGGGGGGGGGGGGGTAAGTTTAACGAAAAAAAATATTTCAGGGGGGGTTAAATAAAAAAAATAAAAACAAGCATAATTTCAAAATTCAAATATATTATTTGTATAATATCGAATATTTTGAATAAAAAATTTGATTTATTTGCTTAAATGTTACTAAAAGTAGTTCTGATTTAGTAACAAAAGAAGAATTCAAAATAGAACTGACTTGGGGAGCCATTTTTCCCTTTGATTACTTCTTCGTCGTTTAAATCAGAAAATTTTGTCCTTTTGCACATTGGATCATCAGTTCTTCTGTGATTATTTTGTAGCCATTCTGTAGCATATTTATTTGCAGCAAATTCATAGATATTCTCTGGGCCATTCAATTTGATTCTTAATAAATCATTCACATGACTATGTGTTAAACGATTTGTTCTTTTAGAATTTAATAAAATATTCAGAACAGAAAAGCCACGTTCTGCTTCTGCGCTCCCGACAGGAAGCACAAGAATGGTTTTGATTAATTTTGTTGTTTTTTCAGTCCATGCGATTGAATTTATTTTCAGAAACTGTGCCCAAAATGCAAAAGTGGACGTTTGATCATTGTGTAAGTTACAAAAGTTTGGTATAAGTTTCTTACTTACCATTTTTGAAAAATTTCATTGATTTTTGTGTATTCAATATTTGAACGGATGTGTCCAGTATAGTGAATTTGTTGGTAGCACATTTAAGCAACCATCACAAAGGAACTATTAAACGAATATCAAGTGATAAATCCGAAGGAATTGCAGAATGATGAATCACATGAGTCGATAAGCCAACAGTGTTATATGCAAAATTCTAGGGGGAAATAACCAAAAATTTTTTTATTCAAATCTCAACTAGTTTTTTGTAGTTCAAATAAATAGGCAGAAATCAACAAATCATTGCAGAATATTATATACAAATCCATCATCTCAATATCAAATCCAGTGTCAAATCCAGCAGATTATAATCATTTGCAATAATAGTTGCAGTACAATATCGACATTTTGTCTTGTTCGTTCCTAACTTCACCCAATACATTATCTAATTGTCTAATATGCGTTTCGGCAAAGTAGATAGCAATAAAATTAAAATTTGATATAATATTCAATTTAATTTTACTTATTTTTATATCGTACAGTGTTTTTTTTTTTGTTTTTCCGATATTTATAATAAAAAAAAAACAAAAATATACGACATACTAGACTGTATCGAGTAGTTATGATTTGTGATCTGAAAGATTTGTAGGAATTGTATGATTTGAAAGATTTTTAATAGATTTGTATATGTTAGTGATGTTTTGGGGAAATGACTTTTCTTCAAATCTGTCAAATCATCGGATTCACAACAAATCTTAGATCAAATCACACAAATCATAGTGTATTCTTTGAAAAGATTGTATTTTGCGAAAATAATCCAAATTTTAATGTGATTTGTAGTGGTTATTTCCCCCTAGGCAAAAATCAAACAATAACAAAAAAATTCATATTTTCGCAACGTAGTTTTTTGTAGTTGAAAAATATGTAACAATTTTATATGACAATTAAAGAAAACAATGTAGTTTAAACAATTAGTTGAAATTTTTTTTTAAAATACTCTCTCAAGCAATCAGTTGAATATATGAAAATTACTGAACATTTTTCAAACATGCAAATGACTAAACATGTAGCAATAATTTATGTGCTGCGCGAAAAGTCGATAAAAACGTTTCAAAGTGTTCATAAACGATTTCATATAAGGTGAAAATATGAATAGAAAATCGAATGAAACTTCAAACGAATGAAATGTCAAATAAAACTTCATGTTCATTGTTTTTTTTATCTAAAATCTTGGGAATAAAATTTAAATTAAAAAATTAATTCGTGAACTTTAATCGAGTAATTTTCGAGACATTCATGCCATTATCATTAACACTTATTCATTTTATTTTATCGATTAACTATCACAGACACACTGTCATGTTGAAATAAATTATCTTTTAAGAATGATGGTGCAAGTATGAGCGAAAATGATTCAAACTGAAAATTAATCCACGACTTGATGCTTTATGTGAATTTATTCGATAAAAACTTAAGAAAAAGAAAACAAATGGGTGAATTGATTCAAACTTTCCACAGATTTCTCCATGCAATAAACGAGAAAATAATCAGAGTCCAACCTTTAGCAATAAATTTAGTTTCATTCCCATTATCAAATGGAATATCCGTATATAATATAAACGAATATAAATATAGATTTCTCATTAGACACAAACTCGGCATGGAAAAGTTACTTTTTTGAAAGTTGTAATCGCTTTTTGATATATGTGTTAGTTTGAGTAAGGCCATTGCCAATGTGGATTCGATATTTCGACAAATAAAAATAGAGCAATTGAGCAAAGCATAAAACATTATAAATTGTATGCAATCCATAAATCCATGGGAAGAAAACGAAAAAGATGACGATGAAAATGAAGAAGAAGAAGAAGATGAACAACAACTTTGCATCGGGGAATAAAATAATTTGCGATGTTACGGTGTTGAATTTTGAATTTTCAATTGTGATTTATTTTCTTGAAAATATGTGAAAATTTTTTACTTTACGATGAGCATATTCAATATGCTATTGAATATGTGATAAGATTTTGGATTTCCAAGTTGCCTTGAAGACACTGAACGTTTTCGTTTTGCATTTCCGTAATATATAGCTTATTTATGAGATGCATGGGAGCAATATCGTGTTTTTATCTTCATTTTTTTTTTTTCATTTTATTTTTCATTTTTCATTCACATCGCACATTTTTCACCTAAATGGCCAATACCAAGTGAAATGGCAGAATATTCGGATAATGATGCAAATTTTGAATTATATTCTATAAGAAGAGAATGTAGAAACTTGGTGAAAAACTTTGAATTAAGATGAAAGGACAGAGAGGGAGAGCAAGAACGAAGAAGAAAAAAGCAAGACAAAGAATGAAACACAATATTTGAGACCCTAATGTAAGTGGAAGGCACGTGCAGAACATAAATATCTGCATTCGACAAAATGAAACGTAAAGTTTACTCATTTTAAATGAACACAAAACAAATATACTGTTCAATGCAGATTTTAAATTTTAATTACAAAGGTCAAATTGTGTCGATTCAATGTAAAGTTACTGGGCAATGTATATATTCAATTGTTCTACAATGCCGAGTTTTTCGGGGTTGGAGTTCGGTCGGGAATCAGCCAGGGTTAAGGTTGGGGACTGATTGCGACCACTGGTAAACACATCATAATCCAAATGAATTAAATTGCTAATTTGTCTATCCATTTGGCTGAACATCAAGTCTGAAATATGAATTTAGATGATTTTTTTCTGTTTTCCATTGAATTTCACATGAATTGGAGAAATAGTTTTATCTAAAACGAAGGTATCTATCCAGACACCAGATAATTTTTGGAGTATTTTTAGTACAATTCTAGGATATTTTTAGAAATTTATCGTCGATTTAAAAATTGATCAAGGCATTAGAGCCGTGCGAAGCGTACTACTTGCATTGTATACAACAATTATCTCTCTCTCTCACTCTTTTAATTTTTTTCAACTTTTTCGGTTGGAGACACCTTCTGAAATTATATTACTAACTTTTAAATTTAATTGAACAAAAAAAAAAAAAACCAATTTGGAATTATTTGTGATCATAAAGAACACCGGAATCACGTGACAAATCAAAAGAGTGGCGTTGACCACAATGCGTGGAAAGACGCAATAATCGGCCAGTAAGGTTATGACCAGTGTTTTTTGGGATGCACATGGCATAATCTTCATCGATTACCTTGAAAAAGGCAGGACGATCACTGATAATTTGTAAAAAGAATATTGTTCTTTTTTCCAATGCAATTGATATCACAAAGAAAAAAAAAATGAAGTAACAAATTATACATTTAAAGAAGGTGACTCATTATTGAATATAGAATTTTACCACTTACTCCGACCAAATTTTCTGGATTCGACAATTGTTTTGCTGCCTCAATCTTTAACGGTATTGTTTCACATATAATAGCCATTCTTGAGTAATTATCCAATTCAAATATTTCTTCAGTTAAGCTTCTAACATTTTCTCAAAATTGTTTATCGTGGCATATCGCATATACTAGCATTATAAATTTTATTCACATCCTCAATCATCGGGATTTGTCGATTTAGTTCTTTACATCTGTGAGCTCAATGTACATTTCAATGGATTATTTGTTTGCATATTGTCCAAAACGGTAAACAACAATTGTAGTGACATTTTATTTGCTAAATTAAACCAATTATGCCGTAATTCAGATCGTGTTGCAAATTGATCCACACTAAGGTTATGTTTATAAAATGTAAACAATGCGTTTGACAGTTTTGACATAAGCTTTCCCATGTATTGTATTGTATACCCAGTACATGTATACAACAAACGCCAATCGAATAAACATGCGGAGACTTAATATAAATAGTTTGTTTTGCTTTAGTTGTATTTTTAATTTCTCAATGAAGTGTTTTTATTATTTTATTTCAAAAATATTTATATTTCGATAATTTAATAATGAAAAATATTTTATTGAACATAATTATTTAATTATTTTTACACATAATCAATTTTTATTCAGATTCAGTATCAAATGTTGGTGAATCTAATTTATGTTTGTTCATTTAGATGGCGTTCGGGAACGTGTTTGAATTTTTTTTCTCACTGCATAGCTCCCTAGGATTCTAAAATCCAATTCAATAAAAATTTTTAAAGAGAAATGTGTAGTTTTAATGTTCATTGAAATATTAAATCAATTCTATATTTAAATTTTTGTTGAAATGTAGTCACCGAAAGCACCGAACAAAATAATAAAATCTAACCTAGACTACGTTGAAGAAAACGTGTATGTGACACTATTCACTATGAATAACATTCACTTTTGTGCGTGTTTCTCAAAAACAATGAACAATATTTGTATGTGGAACAAACCACTGAAGCCACTGAACATTCTATTGCTCCTGCATACCTTCTACGTGCATGCAATTTGACAGACATTTTCGACACAATAAACTCCGGTTGCTTAAATGAACTGCAATGTTAGTCGAATACGATTAAAATTGCTAACGATCTCACTGACGTCAACGATTATACTCAAAAAAAAAACAAAAAACAAAAAAAACGTTGATATCGTTGCTCTAAGAATTTATGTACTGAACGGGCCAGTAAACTTGAAGGTATTCACAGTTCACACTCTTAAAACCTTTCCATTGGTCATTTTCATCGTTTTTGAGGTCATGGAGTTCAAATCTGATCCTCGATGATCTGCTGAGATTAATATGATATTAATAAACCAAATTGAATTAAATTTGATATTCTTCTTGTCTATTTTATAGGTTTTGGTATTATTAGTAGCCTGTAGGCTTGAATATGATCGAGGAGATTTTCTAAATATTTCTATACTCTATTAAAATTGATAATACGATTGTAGAATGTTTTGATAAATCTTTGTTAGAACGGATATTAAAAATCCGTGAAGGATAAAAGTGAAGTTGAAAATTACCAAATTGTTGTTGGTCAATTTATCATTTTAAAATTGGTGTCTATTCGGTCATTGCACTTTATTTGAATGAATATTCATTCATCTAATCTATAGATTACAAATTTCATAGATAATAAATATATAAGATATAAAAGTGCGAGCAACAATTATCAATTGAATTTACTACTCGCTGATTACATAATTACCAAAGAAAAATACCAATTTATAGTGCAATTTTGGAACAACGTACCAGAGCTATTGTCGAATCGCTCTTGGATGAAAACCAATCGGGCATCAGACCGATGCGCGGATGTCAAGATCAAATTTTCTGCATGCGACAACTAATAGTTCCATGAGAGAAACAAGGATATGTATGTATGTTTTGTTGATTTGCAAAAAGCGTATGATTGCATACCAAGAGCAAAGCTCTGGTCGGTGTTGAGTGAATATGGTGTAAATGGTTCCCTGTTGAGCGCAATTAAGATTTTGTACGGATATTGTGAAGCGGCTGTGAGAGTGGATGGGAAATTGAGTGAATGATTTGAAGTGCGAAATGGTCTTCGACAGGGCTGTACAATATCACCGCTTTTATTTATAATTTATATGGACAAACTGATCAAGTCAGCTAAGCTCAAAGAGGGCGCTGCATGTTTGTAAAATACTAATACTTCGACAGCAAGTTTCAAATCAACTTCAATGATTACATCGCACACTAACTGCATGTAGCGCCCTTTTTGAGCAATGTAAGTAACGCTGTTGATTTAATAATTGATATCGACGTGTGTATTAAACAGTTCAATTCGGTTCAGCGAACATGAATATAAAAGTGAATCCAATCTGGAACATGAACCGTTCATGTTCGGTTTATGAGCGGCTCTAGATGGAGTCAAACGTAAACAAATTGAAAAGAGTGTTTCTCAAAAGTCCCCCTCGCAAATGTATTGGTTTTTTCACATATATTTACACATAATCACTATGCGCATATCGCATACATGTATAAAATCTATTCAGAGGTTTGTAAACGTCAAACTGCGACTAAATTCATATTTATTGAACTAATTCGGCTTTGATTTTGTATTAAATTCCAAATATTATCACAAAAAAAAATATTTTAAAAATCATTTTTCATTTGTAAATGGAAATACATTTTTGTGAAATAATTTGCGTAGTTCATTTGATTCTATGAATTAACTTAATGTTAAAATTGATTGTACATAATGTTGAAACATTGTACTAATCAAAGTGAAGTTGGTCGCATGCTAATTAAAGGTGAAGTTGGTTACAAATATTGATTTCAAAATCAACAGTGAAATGAAATGTATAGAAACTGTGAAGCAACTATGTATGTATTAGTTGACGTATTTTCAGTAGAAGAATGACAAACCCTCTTAGATACTGGGCGCAAAGTAATGAATAAAACAAGCAGACAATAATAAGTGCGAACAATACTGTTGGAAGCGACAACAATTTATTAATAAAAAGGCTCACAAATACTGTGTGATAAGCGTAAGCGAATAAACTTTATGCAATTATTTGGTTAAATTATTCTAGACAAAACTGTGCGAAAAGCAAAAAGCGAAAACTAAAAGATTTTTCCGAATTCAAGCTTATGCAAAAAGGGGAGTGTGTTAGTGGGGAGTATTAGAAGACACTCGTGACACATAGTCACATAAATATACACTCTTTCACAGCATCACCGGCAGCCAAAGCTATGCAACCCAAAATAACAACGCGCCTGTCAGAAACAGGTATACATTAAATACACGTCTAACAGTCTTAAGTGCGCCAATAATCGACGGATTAAATCAAAAGTTCCTAACAATTTCTGATCAATTGTTTTCAAATTGGGAAAATAAATTGAATATTGGATTATGCCATCGCTATTAAGATAAAAAACTACAGAAAATTTTGTGAAATACAAATGAAATCAGTAGACATCTAACCTCATTTTGTCAATAAACAACATGAAACGTGTTAGTGAATATTTAAAAAAAAAATACATTTATTTTCATCCTTTTATTTTCAAGAAGCTAAAACCGAAATTATGTTCGAATAAATAAGTTTTTAGCTATTAAACGGGGAGAGAGTGCATCTCATAAGACATGTGTTATATAGAAACGAGTTTCCCTAGGAGTCTCACATAGAAACGAGTCTCCCATATGAACGCCACCTGTATAACGATACATAAATTAATCTATTGAAAGATTATAAGATGCATTAAAAAGATAAAAATAACAAAAAGCACCTTAAATTAGAGCACTTATTTGTTTATGTGTTTGAATAAGTAGAGTAATTGAAAATGAATGTATATTTGTATATGTATATGTACTTCTTATGTATATTTCACAAAATAATTGTAATTCATTGAACACTTCGAATTGATGTAAACACTGTATTTCATTCATACAATGAATTTCGATAGATATTTAGCCGAACTGACATGTAAATATCAGAGAAGCAGGCCGTGCATTCAAGCAAAAAAATGGTGAGGTTGATTTCATACCCAAATGACCACCGCTCTTAATAAAATAACCGTTCGAAGATTTCTTTTTAAAGGGGAATAAACGCACGCAATTTTGCGGTAAATATTTGATATTTACAGCTCAGTCCAGCTAAATATCTATCTAAATTCAATGTCTAATTTCATTTCGTTTCAATTCATAAATGCAGTAAGCTATCTAAAATTGATAGTTATACTATTTCATTGATTATTAAAGTTATAATCACATACGAAATAAATTATTGAAGATATTAATAAAAATATAACAAAATGAAAAAAAATTTTCTTGATCGATCTTTCTTGCATTCATTTTCAGAAATATATTCTATTCCGCAAATTGTCAGATAAAGTCGTTTTTTTTAGACTCGATATCGAATGCTCAAAAATAAAATATTATTGTAAAAAGAGCTATAAAAAATGAAATTGTTTACAACCACTATAAGAAAAATGTTAAAATTGATTGATGTGAAATGCTTTATTCTTGAGGTTTTCGGATAATCCTTGTATTCAATTAAATAAACCACCTCTGGCGAAGAAACGCTGTATGGTGTAGACTATTTTTATCATTATAAATTCGAAAGTTTGTTTATTAGTTTGGATCGTTTCTTATATAAGAAGTTTCTGTTGTGTGCTTTCGATATAATTTCCCAATTATGTGCTAGTAAAATTACTAAAAACGAATTTTCGGTTCATCATCTTTGTTTTCATTTTATTAAGTTTTCATCGAAAAACATTTTCATAGAATGGACCGATGCATTGTAAAAAGGAAACCATCGCAGAGAAAAAGCTTCAAATTTATCTAGTTTTCAAAAGATGTCGTTACAATACTTGATGGCTGAATCGTTAAGCATACCGACAGTCTAAATTGTTTAAACGGAAATGCAATGTTTGGCATTGTGTTTACCATATTTAATGCTTTTAACGATTCATCAAGAAGTGGTATGCATTTGTTATGATTAATTTGCACTGATTCATTTCAATTTTAATTGAAAACAATTTTTCATTAAAATGTATAAAAATGCGAAGAATATTTATACTTTTCTATCTCAATTCTTTGTTTTTCTGTCTTGCTTAAAGAAAAAAATAAAAAAAAATTTTATTTTCAAAGATGCCAAATTCATAACTCAGACTCGAAACATGGAATTTCAAAGGATTATTCAGCTTAAGAAAGGATTTGTTTTGAAAATGTTACGTCTAAATCCCCAAAACCTTTTGAGCTTAAATGTATAAATAAAACGAAGAATTATTGTCGTCTCCATTTGAAAATTGCCATTGTAATGCCATTTCAAGCATATAAAGTGGAGCGAATTGGCGAAAAATGTTTTTTTTTATTTTTTGGGAAAATATTGAGCTCATTTGCCATGACATTAAAATTCCACACAAAATAATAAATCATGATGATAATGAAGAAACTGCGATTCGTGGGGCCGTTTTCAGTGAATTTGTAAAGAGATTTTTATGGATTAAAATCCACATTTTCATATCGCTTTAGCAAATTTTTTGCGTATTTTACTACTAAAATTTGTGCTATGTATTCATCAAAAGTTACTACAATCTTCCTGATAAATCGCACCTTATTCTAGCTTCATTTAATCGGGAAAACACATTTCGGAATAGAGGGCAATATGATTACATGTATTCTACTCCGTGACGTTTATGCCGTTCATTCATTATAATTCATATTGTATAGGATTCAATGCAAGTTCGCTTTGCGCTGAGTAAACGGAATTCAATTTAACACATTGATTTATCCATCATTTATATTAATCGTTGAGTCAAGGGGAACACAAACTATGATATATAATGGAAAAGAGAAGGGAACAAAATGTTGAGGGAGGATTGCAAATAAAGATAAAAGAGAAAGGGAAAGAGAGAGAGAGAGAGAGTGAGAGAGAGATAGAGATAAATGGAGAGCAAGTGGAAACGAATAAAAGAATAGAAGTAACGTAAATGCGAAGCGACTAGCATGAAATATCGGTTGGCTGAGTACGGTTTGTTTGCTGCAGTAGTTGGCAACGATTTGGAGAATGTCTGAAACAAAGGCATTTGAACTGTCTAGTAAAATCAATAAACCTGGGTGAATTTCAGATAGATTTGCGTTTGTGTGGAAAATTTGGCGAATATGCGAGCGAATAAACAAATGAATTCAGAAGCATACAACCGAGGGAGAAAGAGAGAGAGAGTGTGAGTGAGTGATTGAGCGAGCGAGCGAGAGAGAGGGTCAAAAGGAGTGGAATTGTGAAAACCGTGTGTCTGCGTGCCTTGCCTTGTGCAGAAAATTATATGAATATATAGATGAGTTGCGTGTTGTGTGAGGTTGTGGCGTGCGCTTCGCTTCGCTCTCAGCCGAACTCTTGTCATCATTTTTGTTTCGGTTCCATATTCGTTTTGTGGATTGTGTAAGCATAACTGGTTCACATTTACATCTACCTCGTAAACATATCGGTGGATCTATAGTTTCACACATATATTTGCCCATTGTTCAGTGGCCTCCTTTTAGCACTCGCTTACATTTTTCCCTTCTTCTTCTTCTTCTTCCTCCTCATCTTTTGCTTCTTTGGCTTCTGTTTTACTTTTTTTCTCATCTTCATTTCGTGCTTTTAATCTCTCTGATGCAGTTCATTCGCATCGAATGTAATTCCCGTTGCATCTTCAAAGTGAAATGGTATTCAGTCCATTTTTCCTAATTTGTCCCTTATTCATCTTATTTCCTACTTGTTTCATTGCTATCGCCTTCATTATATTGGCTTTTTTATGTGGTTACCATTTTATTTACATGCCAACACTCTCTCGCATTCTCTCAATCATCCTCACTCTCTTTCTCCCACTCTCTCCCCCTCTCTCCATCTTGTTCTAAATATTTCTCTCTCTCTCTCTCTCTCTCATTCACATTCTCTGTTCTCCATTGTTTTTATTGCTTAGAATATACCATTTACAGCTAAAACTAAAGCATCCAATATATTATATTTTCTCCATTTCACTATTCATATAGACTCACAATGAATTGCAAATAGCGAATGCGCTGCATTATCGAAACCATTTGCTGTTGCTAGATTGTGTTAAATTAAAGTTTCAGTTAGAAAAATGACCAATTTTTAAAACGATGTATTGTTTTTTAACAATTTTTACAGCTATCTTGTCGATTTTTTTTTTTATTCTCGCACTATGTTGCTTTTGCCGCATAATCTGGCTCAGCAAAAAACATTGCATTGTATTATCCCTTGAAATCATAATAATGGTTCTAGGACGAAAATCCAGCAATTATTCTTTCCGTTTTTTTTTTGTTTCTTTCATCAATTGCAAATGCAAATAGAAGCGAGAAAAGAAACATGGAAAAACTGAACAAAAAAATTAACTAAACAAAACAGGTACGATTATAATTGATGTGTTAGTATTTGCATTCAATGACATAGAATTCGAAGAGGTTTTTCATTTTAACGTTCTTGACATTCTCTGTATTCTCGAATACACACTCTCTTTCTCTTCCTCTTCCTATCTGAATAGATCAATTAAATCATCAAACCAATTATATTCCGTATTTTTCACACTATTTTTAGCAATGAGCCGAACCGAAATTGAAATGCACCGTTTTGATGAGTTTGCCCTCATCGAGCAAGCGCCGCACTATTACACTTTCTAAGACCGTATTTCATGCTGTTTGACTTTGATAAGCTTTCATTGTATATAGCTGAATGAATTGACCTCAACCTATGCAAATATTAAGCTTAATATTGTGTATTTTGCTTCATTTTTTCTCTTTTTCTTTCTCGATGTATTTTTCGTCAATGTCCATCGGTGACCGTTTTATCATTTTGATTTTACTTGTTTTGTATGGGCGTTTTTTTGTGTGGATATTTCCAGGGTCTAGGCCGAATCTATAATGAAAATTGAAAGAGAAATAAAAATGAAATGAATGTTGAGAATTTACAATTGTTTATCATTGACCGAACTATACCAAAACAGGCAGGTATCACGGTGAAAGAAAAAAAATGGTATAATTAAATCTCATAAAAAATGCCACCATTTTCCATCGATTGCATTCAAATCAAATGAAACATTTTCTCTCTGTTTTTTTTTTCGTCCAGTGTGTTGAGTTTGCTCTTTTTTCGGCTCGTTCTCAATTTCGATTATCTTCGCATGATTGAAAATCTGTTTATACGCGTATATTTTCAATCAAACACATTTTTCGATAGTCGACTTTCAAACAGCCTCTCTCTCTCTCTCTCTCTCTCTCTCTTTCTCTCTCTCTCATAATATCGAAACTATTTACATTCCATTATTTATTCATATAAACATCGCAGAGAGAATTGACAAATTTGAGTCGATGTACAGAATAAAAAAAAAAAAAAAAAAACAATGCCATGCTTTTGTTCTGCATTTTTGGTATTTTTTTTCTTTGTATTTGCCAGATAATAATATTGAATTAACAAATAAATGTGGTATAAGTGCATGTATAAAACAATTCATTTGTTTCCCCACAAAATGCTGTATATTGCCATTATAATTCGGATTTCATATTCATATAGCACCAAATATATTTCAACTTAAAATTAAAAACGACATGTTTGTACATTGTTTTTTCTTTTTAATATCTCCTGTCTAAAGATGAAAAATTTTTATTAAATAAATTCCATAGTGAATTTGTTGTAAATGTCAATCAATATTTTTTTTTTTTTTTTTTTTTTTTTGAACAAAAAGCACTGAGTTGAGTTAAACGTTACTTTCGCAAAATTATCGCATGCATTGAAATAGAATTCAATGAAGAAAAAAATAAAACATATCGTTTTGAATGTAAATTTCTGAAGGAGAAGGAAAAAACATGTTGAGTTTGAGCTCCGTATAATTTTGTTTATAAAATAATTGAAAGAGAAGGAAAAAGTTCCAATTGCTAATACTGCTAATATTGTTTATTTTTTATTTATTTTTTTTTTTTTTTTTTTTTGTTGTCTGTATCAACAAAATGGTCTGAACTAAAACTGAGTTGTGCGTGTCGAGCTCATGTGTACATGTGTGTATGCTTCTTCTTTTGTCTTTATGACCATTTATTTTGTGTACACTGTACACTATACACTATACAATATGTATGTATTTTCTCTGACAGTGAAGGCTTTTGTCGAATATTTGATGGAACGACTCGATTCGGACCAAGGCTTGAAGTTTACGAATTGGATCGAATAATGATGATGATGATGATGACGACGATGATATCATCCAAGAATGTGGCTACAGCTATTAGAATTGAATGGTCCCATACGAAAACAAAATAAAAAAGCAAAAAAAAAAATATCAAATTGAGCATCGAAATGTTGGCTCTGTCGTAAAATTTTATGGCAAATTTCTTTTATACGTGCACGATACAGTACAGTGCAGCACAGCACAGAATAACATAACAGTTTGCCAAAGTTTTCATCTCGTATTGTTGTCAATTTCAAAATCAAGTCATCTACTCATAGTAACTGGCAGTTAGCAATTTCGTAGTGAATGTGCCTTCTTGAAAGAAAACAATGGATTCAAATATAAGAAACAAAATGAAACCAACGAATGAAACGCCAAAACGGCGAAAAACTATGTCATATTTAATCGAAAATAAATATAGACATTTTTTCATAAATATCAAATGAGTTGGCATGTAGTTAATGTCTTACTAACAATCTGCTCTCGCTCACTAACAAGTACAAAAAAAAAAGAAAGAAAAACGAAAAATCATTTGTTAAATATTTGGTGAGTAACATGTAACGAATAAATTTGTGTTTTGAATTTCGGTAAACATTTGCCCAAAAAATGAAAAATCGGTTAAAGTGTAATGAAAACAATGCATATCGCATAATATGGGCCAATTCAAACCATTCGCTATATCGCAACCATTTTCATATCAAAATATGTTCGGTTGCATTATGCATACCATTCGAAATATTGCCACGTACACGAAACGAATAGTAAATGCTATTAGGGTGGTATTCTTTTATATCTCTCAAAAAGTTTGAATTTTGTCTTTGATCTTTACAAACTTGGACACAGTTCAACTTCCTGTCGACGTTTTCATTCATTTTTCCAAATGAATTTTCTGAGCAAAAAATTTCGATTTTCTGGATTTTAATGTTTTTTTTTTTTCATTCATGATGATGGTTTTACCCATGTGTTGTGGTATATAAATCAATATTGATGGCAATAAAAGTCGCCTTTTTATTTATCACACACTGTCAAAAAAATACGTATAACCAACGAGGACTTTGTACGTTTTACGTTTAAAAAGAGATTCATAATTGTATTAGTATAATCATAGTAGCTACTTATATTTGCAAAGTATAAATTGTCGTCAAATGTCACCGCTACTCTGAATATATTTGAGGAGAAATTTATACTGCGCAAGTATAAGTAGCTACTATGATTATACTAATACAACACAGTAAACATTGAGTTACTATTGACATACAGATTTTGGTCTATACCGCCAATTTAGAACCAAATTACTAAAAAAAGTACTTAAGGTCTATTTCATAATTGAGTATAAAAGCCATTAAAATATTTAAACGCATTTTATACTTAAAAATGAAATAGAATTTCAGTACTTTTTTTAGTAGTTTGGGTCTAAATTGGCGGTATAGAACAAAACCTAAATGTCAATAGTAACACATTGTTCACTGTGAAGTATGATTCTCTATTTGAACGTGAATTGTGCAAATTGTTCGTTTGTTATACCTATTCTTTTGACAGTGCAAGCATCTTCTGATACGAAAATAAATTATTTGTTTGGTTTTGTTTTATTACATACATTTTGGTTGAATTGATTTTTAATCAACATATACATTTACGGCCTTTTTATTGGTCACTCAGAACTTCTGATTTAGAATATTCAACATTCATATATGTTGTGAATTGTGGAATGATGAGCACCACAAATGACACACACAGCGCACGTGTGTGTGTGTGTATAAAATGCTATTATAAGCTTCATATATGACGACATCCTTAAATGACCTAAGTCGTACATATACAATTTGTTATGTTTGTGAAAATAAATGCGGGAGAGTGAAAAGCATTCTACTTCTATACTTATTTTGTGTAGGAATACAGTTATTCATTATGGATGGTGTTCATTTGTTGTTGTTATCAATTTTTTTTATTTTTCTCAGGTTTAACACTCAATCTCTAGTTGCTACTTATGTGATTGCCGATCCAAATGTGATATTTTGTGTTATTACATTTTAACATACGAAGAAGCTTTTATTTTACAATATATTTTTGTAATAAAGAAATATAGACCTTCCGAAAATTGTATTTTTTCAACATATTCTATTTAAAGCAATTCAATTTCTCTTTTATTCAAACTTTTAAAATTTAATTTTAATAATTCATTTAATTAATATGAAAGAAAGAAGACCAAACATATTATAGTAAATATTTTTCTATTTAGATAACTTAAAATTTATTCGAACTTTAACGGCATTTCATTAATATTTTGGAACTTTATGGCTACAGAAGAAAATCACCACCCTAGCTGCTATATATCAAAGCAAACATTTGGTTTATTATTACGTTTCTGGGGTACGCAAACGATATACGGTTACACTACTCCAACTTTATGGACACAGTATACAATAGAATCACTTTAATAAATACTACTACAATGAAAAAGTCAACCTTGGACTTTGATTCGATAGTGTCTCTATACATATAATTACAAGTGTGTGTAATTGTGAGAGAAATCGAGCGCGAGCATAAATGAAAACGAATTCACAAACAATCATAGGCTTTTTCCAATGCAATATAATATAAAAAAGTGTGTAACGATATTCGAATCAAAGGATATACTCGTCATTGTGTATATGATCAAAAGGTGAAATATCATTATTGAAAATATTTAGCCGAAAAAATGATGGTAGAGAAAGAGAGGGTGAAAAAGGTAGAGATGCAGAGAGAGAGAAACGTGTTGATAGGGGGATAGAGGCAGGGAAAGACAGAGAGGGAGAGAGAGAGCGAAAAAGAAATCTGCAAATGGACAGGCAACAACAAAAAGGATCATACGAAACAAAATAAAAGACAAAAAAAAAAAAAAACAAGCGTAAAGTCAAAAAAGCAAAGTAAAAAACAAAAGCATATAAATAACAGACATATTAAATAAATAGAAGCAATTCAACGTTCTCTGATTATTTGTCAAACAAAAATACATAAGTATGGTCTTCAAAAGCCTCGTGACATGCAAATAAATCCTCGAATAAATGATAATACTAAAATGTTTATGGCAAAAGAAGCTGTTTGCATAAATCATAGATTTAACTATATAATTCATTTAACTTGACAGAGAAAATGCTCTCTGATGGTCATCTGATTCAATCATAGAAAGGTTCAATGTCAATAAAACGTGTAGCCCGAAGAGAGAAAAAAAAAACCCGGACAACTGATGCACATTCGCTCACAAACACGCGCGCGCGCTTTCTCACATATACCGAACGGAATGGAACGAAACAAATCCAAATATTCAAATCGATTTTCATATAATTTTTTTTTTTTTTTTTTTTTTCATTTCTCTTCTCTGTTTTTATTGGCTTTATTTTTGGCATCGTCCATTTACGATGCAGAGCTGATTGGTATTCAGGGTAAGCGCAATACAACATGCACTCCGAAATTCACAACATTTATAAATACCATTTATTTCGATAGTCATCGTACAAATATACAACTGGATGGAATAAAGAAATGACGGTGGTTTTTTTTTCAGTTTCGCTCTATTTTTCATAATTGTTGACACTTGGCTTGAGCAATGCCAAATCAGCTTATTCAAATGTGATGCATAAATGCTAAATGACCACCAAATATTCAAGTGCAAGACTGAAAATCTTTCGATGGAAAAGCAAAAACAAAAACAAAAACAAAAAAAAAAACACCAAGAAAGAAATGAAATAAATAAAACCGACAACAAAACGCCCATTTGTGCGCGTTCACCATTTCCCTTGCACTTATTTTGTTTCATTGACAATGAAATTTATTCAAATTCCCAGCAGCCTTCAGAAATATTTTTGTCTTCCCTTATCCATTATTTACTAGCAATTGTCAGTGCTGCACACAATTAAACACTCATAGAGAGGGAGAAATTGCTAGGTAAAAAGAGAGAGAAAAAGAGAGAGGGGGGGAGGGTTAGATAGAGAGAGACTAGCATAGACTCACCTATACATCGACATATGCATAGTTACATATGAAATTGCACATGAACCATACATGTTGAACACATGAAAAAGGAGAAAAGAAAGAGAAAAACAAGTTTTCATACAAAAATACAATTCAATGAATATCCATACAATACATGTTGAAGAGCACGCGACACTAAAAAGATTCTCCAATTTTTATTGACCATTACATTGATATTGAGGCGCTACCGTGAAGCTCAACTTTTTTTTTACACCGATTCCTTTTGTGGTCGTACGAAATAATTGCCCGTAAAAGAAGGATCGCTATATAACTGTTTTTTCTGTTTTTTTTCTTGCGTATTTCTGGCTGTTGCTGTTTTCATTTCATTCAATAGAGTGGATATAGTTCAAAGACGATAATGGCTAAACAAATCTATGTATTAATGTCCATTTGCTATATGAGTAAAAGTATAAAACAACGAGAAAACGGATAAACTATGCAAATGTAGCGATTTTTTAACAAAATACATGCATGGAACGACTTTAAGGCGAAGGAATATTTTCCATTGTTACTGATATGATACGCACGATTTTTACCTAAAATCAATTATTTCGTTCAACTGTTTTTATTTGCGATGGTAATACAACAAAATTCAATGAATTTCGTCCATTTCATATGAAAAATAAAACATCACATATTTGATTAAATATAAATCAAACGTAGATGATTCCATTTTGAACAAAAAATCTCAATGTTTTTCTTAACAAATCTCAATTCAACCACATGAAACTGTGACATTTTCCCATTCGTTTCAACAAAATTGACTTTATCATTTCGTTAAACATTCACACTGATGGTTTTCGAAGACATCAAAATTACTGTATATCTCTCACTGTATTCGAAGCATACAAATTCAAATAGATAACATGGCTTTTGGGTAAGACCATTATTTCTTTCGAATTCTTCCATCTTTTTCCTCTTACGATTGCTGTTGTCTCGGTCGTTTTAGAAAATTGATTGTACACAAAGGTAGATAGGGTGAGACATGTGGATAGATCGAAAGATAGAGATTCATAGATAGAAAGAAAATGATAAGAATAAAAGCTCAGCATGTGCCTTATTTGGATTTTGGTCGATTTCAATATAACATGCTTAAATTTAATGTGTATCAAAAAAAACCTGTGCAAATTTTGTATTGCTAAAGATATTTCAGTGTTCAGATTGCTTTTGGATCTTCATGTACTTATACTCATACCATATGAAATTTATTAGCCATGAATAAAAAAAAAAATCAGTAACGAAACCGAAAAAAAGGGAAAAAAGTCGTAGATGGTGGAAAATATTAAAATAAAAACGGCTACAACTTGAAAAGCTGCTGGTTATAAGGTCGTATGCCATGTTAAAAGTGACGTAAAACAATGTGCTGATAGAATGGGAAAGAGGCAAAACGAAAAGTTCAATTGAAAACGCATTTCAACGTTTCACAATTCAAATGAAACACACAAGACTGCCGAGAAGAAAGAAACAAGCGAGAAAAAATATATACAAAATAGAAATATAAAAAAACGCACACACAGAGAGAGAGAGAGGGAGAAAGTGCAACAACATAGAAAATTTCTCGCTTGTAAAGTAAAAACAAAAGCGCCTATCCATCGAGGCAGTCAGATAAAAGCAACTGTGCATTGAAAAGTACTAAAAGTGAAGCGCGATAATGAAGACTATATTATCGAAGAGTGCATTAGGTGAATTTCGTTGAAACATTTTCTATGTGATTTCTTTTTATTCTTCGCGTCTCTTCTGTCGTTTTGAAAGAGAAAAACTTTTGTGCAAAAACAGCAAAATGAATAAGAATTAGTTTGGAATAAATCAAACAGAGAGAAAAAAAAAAAACGAAAGAAAGAAAGAACAGAGAAGGCGAATAAACTGTGCAGATCAGTTGAAAACTTTAGTGAAATTGTGAGACACATTTTTCGAAAGCTTAGTTCGAATTTAATAAGTAAACTTTTTTCTTTGTAAAGAAATAAATGTTGATTTTTCTCATCGATGGCGTAGTGCGCGCGCGTTTGTATTTGTATAGATTTGAATTAATCAGAAGGAAATACGTCAAATATGCGTGTAATTGTAACAAATCTAAATTTCACACTGATTTAATCGCTAAAAGAAGAATGTTAAGTGCTACCGCCCACTGGTCACCCGTCTGCATATCGGGGTATTTTGTTTGTGCCTTTGACGAATCATTTTTTCTTTTTCATTTGCGGCATTTGCAAGTAAAAACTTTTCTCATAAAATCATCCGCACGTAATACTTAAATTTAATCGCTTCTGCTAAACTAGCATAAAACTTTACACCTATTACCATACGGTTGTCGGTGTGATCGAGTAAGTTGACAACAACAACAACAACAATAACAGCAACAACTACAACAATGAATTGAAATGTGTCGTATCACAAAATGCATTGGCCAGATTTATTACATTATATTTTTGCTTAAACATCAATCACATGAGTATGCCATTTATGGTAGATGTCACATGCTGGTTAACGCAATGCATTTATGTGCGACAACAGTTTATTGTCGTTGTGGGATGAATGCGAATCCCATTAGAGCCTCGGACAATTGACAAAATAGAAATAAAAATTTGTTTTTCCTTTTACCACATTCTTTATTTTATGTACATAAATCGATTCGATTTTTTGTATTAATTTTATTTTTGCGAAATGTCAATCACGCAATCATGTGATATCATTTTGCCTTCAATTTGTCTTATGATAATAACAGTTTACGTAAAATTTACATATTGATATAGTTTCTCGACTTCCTTAAGGCGATAGAACTTGAACCATCGAATTAAATGACAAGGATATTCATCATCGAATAGGCAATACACACACACACACACACCACTCTTTCTCTTACTCACTCACATATATATTTGAACGAACATTTTCAAACACTTTCCGCATGCACGTGGCTTTGGCCTTAAATCAAACCATACCGCAGGTATTTCATATAGTTCGTCTACAGTTAGTGTCATCGAATGAAGGAAAATACTTTCTAAATTTACAATAAACCAAAGAAAATGCGATTCCATTTTATTTCACACATACTTTGATCGACTTTCAGAAAACTCTTTTTTTTTCTCCATACTTTCATAAAACTTACGTTCACGCTCTCTCTCTCTCTCTCTCTCTCTCTCTCTCTCTTTCTGTTTCTCTCCCTCTCTGCTTGTATGCAGACTAACACTTTTCATATTGGCATTTCTTTTATTATTCGAAACGCTTTCATTTAAAACATTACATGCGATTAGGGGAGTGTTTTATAGTTAATGTTCAAGAAAAACTATGTTCCTTCAATGATGTATAATAGAATGGCAGCGATTATGACTTTGAATCATATCAAAAAGAGCTTAACCAACAACTGCCTATATTTAGATAAGCACTATTTCGCGCGTCACTTTCACATGAATAAAAATGGGGCTGGATAAAAAATGAAATGAAATGGCATTGACAATATATATTCAGTGGCGTTCAAGTACTCCTTATCGTCGAGTCCGTGAATATAAAATATATACATATATATTGTCGATTTTTACTCACACAAACACACATTCAATTATACGGCGATTATATTTTGTTATTTTTAAACCATATCAAGCCATCTGTCTACAATTATATACGTTTTCTCAGACATCGATTCAATGGTGACATTGGTGGAAAAGCATTGCACGTTGTATTTTCACACATTTTAAATGATTTTTTTCGTGATTCTATATGTAGCCTATTACAACTTTTATTCTAATTTGCTGATTCCATTGTTTTTTTTTTTTGTTTTTTTTTTTGTTTATTCATGATTTTGATTATTTAAATTGATATTACAATATCAAATGAAAAATACATATTCATTTTTTCCAACTTTGATGACTTTTCATTTTACATAAATTTTGAGTTTGAATTTTTTCCAAGAGATCATCGTTAAAAGAAAATTTGATTAAATGTAGGTGCACCTACATGTGGACGATTCAATCCTACTTCAATTATTACTCAATAGAGTGAAAACAATGGCATTATTGGGAGTTTTAAAAATAAAAAGGAAAAAAAAAAAGAACAAAACATTGCTCATTTAACAATGCGACAAGTGCAGATTCACAACAAAATCATATTACTTGTTTTCTTCATAAAAAAGCCACCTGAAAAGGTGAAAGGAGAGGGAGAAGCAGAGAGAGAGAAAGGGAGGGAGAAAGAAAATTCAAAGTGAGAGAAAGTGATCAAAAGAATGAAAATAATATTGGAATGATGATGAAAAGTGCGGACAATGATACTATTTCTTCATAATGGACATGAAATTAGTATTCAACAAACAAAAAACAGAAAACAGAAAACAAATCATTGAGTATATTTCTGTTCCATCATTATATACCGTCCCTCCGTTATTATCATGTTACGCATTTTTCGTCGAAAAGCGAATGATTTCAGTGAATATGTGTAGAAATTCCAGTGTAGAGCCATTACGCATTTGTCAACCTAAGTAATATGATCACAGAGAAAACGAAGCAATTTAATTTACTAATTAAAAAGTTTTGTACATTTTGTATGGAACAATGATGATATTGTTTATCTCTCTATCATTCTCTTTCTATATATATATATATATATATATATATATATCTCTCTCTCTTTCTTTCTTTCTTTCTTTCGTTCTCTCTCTTTCTTTCTCTTTCTTTCTCTCACTCTCTGTTGCTTCCTTTGTTAAATGCGGTACAAAATTGTGATGCGCATTTTATTTTTATTTTCATTTTCACGCATTCGGTTGTGTCAAATGTGCAGAAATGTATTATCATGGATAAGAATGAGTTTGGTTATTCGTTTTCCGCATATTGTGCGGTTTTTCTTGTTGCAAATTACTGCTGACAGTTTTGTATATTTGTCGAGTGATTTTTTTTATTGTTGTCGTTGTTGCAACAACTAATTTTTGTCAGTTGATTTTTTGTTTTGGTCAGTTTTGATAATGATGCATCGTTGTGGTCGACAATGCAGTATATGCAATTCAAGATAAGGCATTCCTCATATCGTGTTCATAATTTGTTTTTTTCTACGAGTTTTCCACGATTTTTTTCTTCTTATTCATAACTCTCATCAAAAATAAACTCATGCTGTATGTCATACAAACATGAATGATATGTGGAAAAACTCAAACTTGTTCGCTTGTATGTTTGCTATGATACATAATTTGGCTAAATGCAGGCTAAAATAAAACTATACTTAATGGGAAGGTATTTAGTAAGCCACAAACCTGGAGATAATGGAACGTAAATGGAACAAATATCAAGAGATCCAAGTCAAAATGAAATATGCACGTGTTAATTAATAATGTATATCGTTTCATCAGTGTCTATTTAATGTTTGCTGAAATTCTTTGAAGAATGTGCCACATCAAAACTTTTTAAGTGTTCACATTCTCTTGGTCTCGCTCTCACTCTTGCCGCTCCCTCACTCTGATTCTTCTCTTTCTGATATTTTCATCGTTTTCAGTGTATGTATGATTCTCTCTTTGAAATGTAATTATCACTTGTGACTCTATTTTGAAGAGAGAAAATGCCATGTTCCATGATTTTACCGTAGTTTTTACATTTGATTTTCATTGCAATGATAAATATACTCAACACGTGAATATACATGTGTAATGTGCGTGTGCGTGTGCGTATGCGTGTCTCTGTCTATATCTTTGTTTTTCTCTCATCTACTTCTCGTTTTAAATTCAATGAACACTAAATTCCAATGCAAATTTACGACTTCTAGACTGGATTTTGATTCATATTCACTTCATGGAAAAACGAAATAAAAACCGAAATGAAAAAAAAAGAAAAAAAATAACCAACAAAAATTCCAAGTTGTAATTGCATGTATGTGCATTGTGCAATCAACATTCATTATTTCTATTTAGAATTTCATTATCAAGCCACGTGACTGTTTCCATAATCAGCATTCCAATAACCAAACCAAATTTGATTGACAGCTCAAACTACGAATGGACTGTGAAATTGTTTGCAACATTTGTGTTTAACAATAAAAAGTCATCCGTGATTAATCGACAAATATATAATCCAATTGAATCCCAAAAATTTCTATGTCAAATTGACATTTCAAATAGGAAATTATTCAACAGGTCGAAATTACAATTTCAAATCGGATCCCGAAAATCATCAAAATTGTTGTCAAAAATTAATTTATATATCAAATTCACTCAGAACATTTCCTAATCTGCAAACGAATTGTTGAATAGAAAAAAAAACTAACAATTTATCAGCATTGACTGTTGTATATATGACAAAAGCATTGCATAAATTATGTTTGTTGGCCATATATATGAAGACACACATTTTGAAATGCTCGTTATGGAAAATTCAAAATTCCAGCCAATGTAAAAGTCAATCACTCACTCACACACACTATATATTCACATATTTGTACTTCATTATGTGTTTCACATCACGTCGTATGGATTTATTTAAAGAGATTATATCTTTATTTATCAAAGTGGCTGGAAATGGTAAATTGCATCACAAACTGACCACTCACAATTTTGTCATGATATCCATATCATTATATTGACAGAAATTAGTGGATAAAATGTGACTTTTTTATTTTTTTTCATGTTGATGCTGGTTACAAAACACATTTCGGGTGAATCGTTGCAATTTATATTGAGTAAAAAGTGAAATTGATGGAGAAATTTGGCATTTGAACAAATATTTCGTTGATATTGAAAGTCATGTTCTTTTTCAAATACAAATTCCAATGGTTTTTATGGAAAAATCCTCTCTTTGGCATCAAACTATTTCCGTTCAATTTTTTTTTTTTTGACCATTTTTATCCTAATCAAAATTATTTTGATAATGATTTGAAACTTTAAATCAATTCTCAGTGAAACGTTTCGAATCAAATTTTGTCGATTGAAATGTTTTTTTATTGACAATATTGATAAAATTTAATTGAAATGACAACAAAATATTTATCTAATTACATTCAGTGTCAGAAAATAGATTCATTCATTACAAAATATGAAATGGGTTGCGGGCATTTCGAAATTTATATATTTTTAGGTTTTAGTCCGTGTGTGGTTCACATTGTAATTCATGCTTGAAATGCTAATAAGACATATTTTTATCATTTGTTTACAATCGTTTGCTCGATGTTTACTCAATAGAAATGTTTTTTTTTTATTTCATTTCGTTGAAAATTCTATTTGTGTAAACATTGGTCATGACGTAGAAAATTGAATGAGGAGTAATTTGCATCATCGTGTGAATGTTTTTTTTTTTTTTTTTTGAATTTTAATTTTACGATGTCATTTTTCATTCATAAAAAAAATCGTTGATAAAAAAAATGTATGTAATGTGTTAGCGTAATTATGTGTGAAAATGCATACAAATCTGTACGGTTGCGTAGTACATCAGGTGTTGAAGCTAACGATATATAGTTGAAGGCACACTTATTCTTCGTAATTCTTCATCTTTTTTTTTCTCCGTGTTTTATTGGACTGATTATAGTTTTCCAGTCGCGCACATGTTTTGTAAAAGATCACATGCTCAATTTCAGAATACTAAATGAGAGAAAGAAAAAGGGAGAGAAAGAGAAAGAGAATGAAAGAAAGAGGGTGAAAATTGGTGGGATAGGGAGAGAGAAAGCGAGAAAGAGAGAGTGGGTAAGGAAGAGCGAGAAAGAGATAAGGAGAGAGTTATAAAGGGAGGGTGAAAGAAAACGACAGAGAGAGAGAGAGATTGAGAGAGAGAGAGAGAGAAAGAAAGAGAGAGTTATGTTAGTGAGAAATAAAACAAAAGCAGTAATTACCGATTCAAATGCTAACGGAACTTGAACTCGGTTTTAGTGAAGTGAGAGATCATTTGGTATGCAAAGGTTGTACTTGCGTATGTGTGTGGACGTGTGTGTGTGTGTGTATGTATGTTTTCTGCTGTGAGATAGAGAGCTCATGCGCTCGTTGCTATAAATGTCGAAGAAGATGATTACTAAAAACTTCCAACCAAATAGACGGCCTGTTTAAAAACATTCATGCATATGACATGTTGGTAAAACGAGCGCAACTTGTAAATCCCACTTGAGCAGCTGGGATCGAAGTCGTTAAGAAATCTCTCACTCTCTCTATCTCTCTCTCTCTCATGCGCTTTGGTTTCGTTCTATGATGATATATCTTATGTCTTATGCCTTAGACGTTTGCAATGCCTTTCAAAAATTATTTGATAGAGAAAAAGGATGAAAGGGATACGTGTGCCACCGAATATATCATTTACATTTGCCATATAAATACATTGAAGCTGGGCGAACAAAAAAGAACACACCACTCATGTAATTAATGATACATTTCATTCGCATTCACTTTTAGCTGATGTTCTAGTTTTACAACAAATGAATATGTTTGCGAATAAAAATTCACCATGAAACGCACACACATGAATAAAGAACGAAAGAGAAAATAAGCAAATAAGAAAAGAGAAAAATCGTTTTAAAATGATACGTAAAAAAGAATGAAGAAGATTATTCCCTTTTTTTTTCTCTCGCCTTATTCTGTCTTTGTCTCTCAAACGCAATGACAAATATTTAGTCAAAGCCAATAAAAAAGATATAAAAAAACAGTCGCAGCAAGGGGAAATACAAATTCTTACTCGAACTTCGAAGTCACCACATCAAAAAGAGTTCAACTGACTATGAGTCAAAATATTTAAATAAACATATGGAATTTGTATGTTTTTTTGTTACTCTTTCGTATTTTTTGTTGTTACTGTTGTTGTTGTTGTTGTTTTTGTTGTTTTTGTTGTTGATTTTGAGTTTCGTATGTGTGAGTGGTAGTGTGAGTGTGCGTGCTATTTGAGCTAAACAAATTGTTTAGAACGAAACGAGTGATGAAATTTTTAGTCAGTTTGAGACTTTAAATCAAAATAAAACGGTCGGCAAATCAATTTTCAATGATGTTACAAATCGGAGTGTGTTTTATTCTTTGTTGTTGTCATTTGAAGAAGCATTTTTATTGTTGGATTTGCTAAGCCAAGGTCACAATTTGTAATTTGTTTTTTCCCTTTCGTTAAGTGGCATGGGCTGTTGAAATTAATCAAATGTCAATGGTGATATTGAACCAGAATTCAAGTTACGATAAAAGAGATCCTTTTCAACGATTGACGAAATATATGTGATTAAAAAACGATTTTTTGCTTATTTATATCGAACATTTTTTTTTCGATCAATTTGATTTCTTTGTTATTTTTTCCTATCGAAGTGATTTCTTTAAGTTTCAGCATCAAATTTAAAAGTCAATTCAAGTTTCAATTAAAATTATTCCAGTTCAAGAGAAATAAGAAAACATTTGACATAATTTACAAATGAAATTGAATAGTGAGAATCAAATCGAAAAAAAAAAAAAATACAAAAATTGAATCGTAAGACAAAATAAAGAATATAATTTGTGAAATACATCCAATCAAACTACGAAAATGTCTAGCGGCATCAAATGTAGTTTTAATTGATTCAATGGGCATTAAACAAAGGAAACCGACCGATCGACCAACTGTAGCTACTTGATTCTAGAAAAAAAGTGACACGCAGATGACACAGCGAACGACATACAATTTTTAAAATAGAGATAACGAACGAATAATGTGGTTGCGCGCGCGATATGTATTCTATGTTTTGTTGTTATTTTCGTCAATGAAAAATGTTATATTTATGCCCGGTTGTTTGGCTATTAAAATAATTAAAATTGATCTTAATGGAATATAAAATGGTGCGAACACAATTGCCTTCTTCTATTTGAAATAATTGACTGTGCATAATTATTGATAAATTCTTTTGAAATTTGTGGGCGATTGTGAGAGAATGGGAAAATGAGAAAAGGAGAGAGTGTGGGGAGAGAGACATAAAGAGATTATTCTATAGAGAGAGAGAGAGAGATGGATAGATAGAAAGAGAGAGAAAGGGCGAGAGAGAGAAAGGGCGAGAGAGAGAGAGAGAGAGAGAGAGATAGGGAAGGAGAAACAGATCAATAGATGCGTTCAACAATCTCAATTCAACACTCCATTTATTGTGCGAATGAATGAAAACAAAAACTTGACAGTAAAAAAGAATAAAGAACAAGAAAAAAATGAATAAAAGAAAATAGCAGTGAACTCGAGATATGTAATGATTCATATTTTTGACGAAAACGAAGCGAAAAAAAATCACTTTCGTTTACTATAAATAGATATGCGGAGCTCGCACAATTCTCATGTAGTTTTTTTTAAAAACATTCAGTTTTATTTTTTATTTTTTTTTTTTTGAGCCCGATAACATGCAAACACTGAGAGTGGCCCTAGTCACAACTGTCCTATCTCTTCCACGTGTTGTTTTTTTTCTTTTTGTTCTTTTTATATTTGGATATCATTAAAACCATTACCTACTCATTGTGTATATACACTTGTGTGACATGATTACCAACAACAACAACCACCGCAAAGTAATATTGAATAAAGCAGTAAAATGCCAAAAATTCCCTCCAATATATTCGTATGACATTTAAAGAGCTAATTCCGATGTCATTTCCATTGGTTTTAAATACACTACTGATTGCAACAAAATGAATTTTATTTCTGTGTTCCTTTTCTCTCTCTTTTTTCTTTTCTTTCTTTTTTGATATTTTCAACAACAAAAACAACAACAACAAGAAAAAATAAAGCATATTATGGAACAAAAATACGATTGAATAAAACAAAAATTGAATACACTACACGCTAGTTGTTTACCAACGCGTGTTTTACTGATATTCGCCGCACAGAATGCCGATCAGATAAAGACTGAAACAGACTGAAACAGACAGAAACAGAAATAGAAAATGAGTATGAAGAATAAAGCGAGATCGCAATAGAAATGAACGAACTACAGCCATATAGTGAAAAGATCTTTTGAATAAACGATAATATTTTACTGGCTGCATATATTAAATACATATTTATTGCATGAAATTTACGAAAAAAAACTCAAACACACATACACACACACGGAATAAATGCGATATGAACGGAACGTCAATTTCAGTGACCGCAACAACATGTATCGATAAAGAGTCCAGCTTCACTAGTTAGTTATTGATTCTCTACTTTGCACTTGGGTTTTTTTATTTTTTGTTTTTCTTTCTGTAGCTTCAATATTCTTCATTCTTATTTCGATATTATTTTTATTCACTTGCGATGCGTATAGTTTGTGGGTTGATGAGTGTATCGATTAGTATGTATTGGCCGCGCGCTCGTATTTAACGTACGCGCTCGTATCGTTTCAATTCAGTGCTGAATTTTTGTTTCGGAATTCTTGTTTTATAAACAAACATGTCACTATATCGAATACGATATTCGTTTATTGTAACATATTTCAATTTTCATTTATAATTCGTGCAACTCTGATTGATTACACGCAACCAAATCAATTGATACATGTGAGAGAAAGAGTGACACACACACACACACACACACACAGAGAGAGAGAGAGTAGCGAGATTCGATGTCGTCGGCGAGCAGTGTACGGTCTTCTTATTTTTCATTTTCTAGTTTTCCTGATCTCGTCATCTCTTTCTCTCATTTCTACGCCTTTCTCCCTCAACTCCCTACATTCTCGTTCTCTTTCAATTACTCACTATCTCTCCACCATATTTATTCATCTCATTCTCGCAATGTGTATCCAAAAACACAATTCCGTTTGTTCTAAGTAAGATTGTGTCGCCAAAGCAAACTGTTTGTAATTACATAAATGTTGATTCTTGATGATTGTGCAATGTGCCTTTTCATTTTGTAAAACCCATTAATTTTACACACTCAATTCCTTTATACAATTCATTCAATTTTCGTTTTGGTCGCATTCTCATTCACATCAATTGAATTGTTATTGTAATTTCACTTCTCCTTCTTCATTTAATTTATCCATTCTGCTTATTTAATGCGTTCTTCACAACCATTACATTGAAATTTAATAAGTGTGAAGTGACTAGTTAAGGTTTGGGCGAGAAATTGTACGATAAAAACGGCAATAAACAATGCGATACATTGATTTTTTGTTTTGTATTCATTTTTTTTTTTCTTTGTCTTTTTCAACATCATCTTATGATATTTTTTTTTTTCTCACTCCTTATCGTCAATAAATGACGAATGTGAAACGAAATAGAGAGAAAAACGCATCTAAATTGAGATAAATAGATGGTTAGAGAAAAATAACCTAATGGAAGTATGTGTGTGTGTGACGTTGTGGCCGAAGAAAAAGTATCGAGGATAAACAAGCCATCACAATCAATCAACAAATTTTTCAAAGAGAACTTATTCACGAAATGACCATTTGGTTGTACGGCAGTCTAGACACAGTTTGGGTTTGTGCGCGCCTTTCAGTGAATTGAATAAATTTACGTGCAATCTATTTTTTTTTTTTTTGCTTCTGTCGTTCATTCGTTCGGTTCCCGAGTCGCTCCCTCAATCGTGTTTAACAGTAATTTAAATTTTTAATAAATAAAGATTCAAATCAATAATTATTTCAAATAGTATTTCGAACTGCGAGTGAAAATTTCGATAACAAACAGATAAATACTATGGCCACATTATTCATACATCATTAAATCGATTAGAATTTTTTTTTTCTTTCGGAATGAATCGTCTAACAATATTCCGACAAATATTTACTGATTATTTTCGGTACAAAGCATTTTGACATTTTGCACATCCGTAACATAACATTTGCTTAGTTTATTTTTATCAATAATTTTTTTTTTCTTCTTCTTTCGCGTATCGTTTTGCTTTTTTATTCGTTAATATTATATCGAGTGACATTCCACTGTCATAAATTCGACACATTCCATGTCAAGATCGATCACAATCAAAACAGCAATTTGCTGAGTTGGAGATTTTCTATCTTTGAAGAGAGGAGAGAGGTGAGAGAGAGAGAGAGAGAAGAAAAAAAAAACAAAAAATTATGAAGAGCGATTCACTATAAAATGCAACGTCGTGAACAAGAACAACAACTTTTGATCAGTTTATTTACTAAAACATTCATTTTTGAATAAAGTTCATTCATTCGAAATCGTATTCCTTTCCAGTGGAAAAGCATTCGTTCCATATCCTCAAATTTCGATACTTACGAACCAATTCAGTTCATAATAAAGGGGAACAGAACAATGACACATTCAAACGACATACTATATACAACAATTGCACACGCAAACACAAACATAAACAAACACACACACACTTAAACATCGTCATTTACTTTGATTTATATTTGTCGTGATTTTTTCGTCTTTTCACTCATTTTTATGTTTTGTGTGCCGTTATGTGCACTCACAGTAAGGGAATTCGATATGATTTGTTTATTCTCTTCTTTTTATTTTTTTTTATTTCTTGCATTTATTTCCATATGAAATTTATATATTTTGCATTTCTTTGCACATTTGCTATGAAAGGAGAATCAACTAACAGCTGGCTCTTTATACAGCCAAATACATATAATATTGACGGTTGATTACTAATTTGAATACATATCAGACGTTTTTAGAGCATTAAAAAAAAAAACAAAATCGATTTTTGACTTTTGCTGTTTACATTCTCTTCTCTCTTGCATGAATTTTCAATTTAAGGAGTTTCTGCACGGAAAATTCGAGTTTAATCATTACTATTGACAATTTTAATTGGATTGGATTGGATTGGCTAATGGAAGTAGTTTCAATTTTTAATTTATACAAAAGAAAATCCAATCTTGTTTAATGAATGAACAACAAAAAAATATTTCCAATTTTTAGCATAATTGAATAAAACCGGTGCGGTGTGAATATCAAATATTTCTTCAATAGAAGTAATCAATGAAAAAGAAAACTTAAAAAGCTAAGAAATAAACTCAGAAAAAACGCGAAAAAAAAACAAACAAACAAATATTCAAAAAAAAAAAAACAAAAACAAAAAACACAATTGTGAATTGAAATATTCAATAGAAAATTAATCAAATAGTGATTGTAAAAGTGCTTCCATTTCATAGTGTGACAAAGTTGAAAGAAGTGCGTGTTAAAAATGCCGGAACGGTTCAAAGTAACCAAAACGGATGCACCCGAAATCGATGCAACATACAATTCAATAATAAAGGATGAAGAAGCCGTTGCTGTGCTCGGCAGATTGCTTCCACCATCCAGTAACGATGATTCGTGCGAAAAGAAAGGTACGTTTTATTCATTCATTCTTTCTATCTTTTTTTCATTTCTTTCGTTGATTTCCGTTATTATATTCTTTCTTACTTGGATTTACACTTTTGTATTTACAACGGGACAAAATATTCTTCACCCCATTTTACTTGTTTGTATTCTTCGTTTTTCTGTTGTTTCTTTTTTCTTTTTTGTGTGTGTATTTGTTGTTAATCATTGTTCATGTTCGTATCGGTCTTTCTTGCAAAACAAAAATTATGCTTATGAATCAAAAATATAGGTATATTCGCAAACATTTATTCATTAGAGGCTTTGCAAAAAAAAAAAACGAAAGTATTATGAAACCTTTTTTATATTCATAAAACTGCTCAACACACCGGATTTTTATCGGATGTTGAGCAAAGAGTGAAAAAAATGGCAAAATCAGCATGAATCTATTGTTTATTTTGTGACAATGTAATTAATCAAACAGAAAAATATATTTTTCTGAAAATGCCTTGGTATCAAGTGTTCCCGTATTTTCACTTGTCCACGAAAAGCCATTCAATTGAAACGATTGATACTTACATTCTTTACACACACAGGCTACATTAATACTACAACTTACATATGTCGCAAATATTGTGCGCGCTTTTACTCTTTGCCAAGCTGAATCGTTTGTTGAAAAATAACAAGAATGAAAACTTGAAGAATGCGATACCATTTATTCCAAATTGCAATAAATCATCAGATCGTTTCACTTTCGCTTCTTTCGTTTTTCATGTGTTTGCCGATCGAAAATTGCCGACACACACAAACAGATTTAGCTGTAAGAAATGATTTCTTTGATTGTTGTTGTATTTCTCTCTATCTCTCTCGCTCTCTCTCTCTCTGCTTTTTCCAACATTTTTTTGTTCTGACTTTCTTCTCTTTATACATAACACTAAATTGTTCAACCGAATTAAATAAATTCCCAAAAGGCAATTTTCACAAAGTTTTTATTTTACATCAAATTGCACACATGTTTTTCGTTTTTTTTTACCACTTTTTTCGCACACCCTTCCTCCCTCTCTCTCTTTCTTTCCCTTTTCTTCTCTTCCTCCGGTGGTCGGAAAAAAACCAAATCAAACGTTTATAAAGCAATTCGAAACAAAATCATTGGACGAAATATATTGATTTCAGGATGAGTCGAAGAGAAAAATGAATTGAAATTTATTTGATTATCATTTAATTCGAAGGTAAGGCTCTAGAGAAAAATGTGATTTTAACAACTTTTCACCTGTTACATTTCAACAATTGCAACAAAGATTTTTCAAGCCAATTCATTCATTTATTTTTCCGATTGGAACTGTTGATAGAAAATTAGACGAAAAAACAGTTTGAAAGGTTCAAAATATATTTTTTCATACGTTTGTCATCGTGATCGCAAGATTACTTCAAGATGTTTCTTTTTAGAATTATGGGGAGGTTTTTATCACAAAATGAAATAGTTTTGAAGCGTAGAAAATAGTTTGGCCAAGGTATTGGTTGTTTTTTTTTTCGTTCTGGTTGTGACAAATGACATTGATCAACACAAGTCACGAAGTATATACAAATAACTTCTCATTTATTTTTCGACATTACAGTTTTTCAATTGTGCTTTTTCTCGAAGTGTAGCATTTTTTCCATCAACTTCGATTTGAATAAAACGTTTATTTTTGGTTTTAGCTTCATGTTCATTATATTTTTAGAGAGCGAGAGAGAGAAAGAGAGAGAGAGAGAGAGAGAGAGAGAGAGAGTGAAAGGCACATTATTGATCGCAATCGATATACATTTTAATTTCGATACAGTCGATTGGCTTCTTTTTATGTGTTCCGAATTTGATAAATCACAGTTCCTTGTTAATGTTCTGACAAAAGCAAAAAAAAAAAAAAAATAACTTGTTGTACCAAGTTGAAATATTGAAAATATGTTTCTGTTTTTATCGAGCGATCGTTGAGGGTTTAAATCATGATGGCTGTTTTATGTTTAAAACATATAATTACGATAATTATGCAAGGAAGAGGAAAAAGAAAACACAAAGGATGTATCCAGTTTTGAGCTACTTTGAACTAGTTTCGATGATGCTGCTCTTCTATCTCTTTATTAACTAATACAAACACGAACAACTCACCGAAAAAAACATTGTGCGCATTTTGTTTTAATTTTTATTGACTGTACGACTTCTAGTGACCGTTCACTTATTTAACGATACCCTGCTTCTTTGATTAAATATGATAAAAAAGAAGAAGAAGAAGAAGAAGAAGAACAAAAGGAAAAATCCAACGTACCAAACTAACCAAAACCAATTTATTTACATCATCAATTTTACTGTGATTTACATGCCATATTTTAATCATAGTACTCCATTCGAACTACACAAGCACAGAAACACAAACACTGTTAGAGAGAAAGATAAAAAGAAAGATAAGAATGAACGAGGAGAGAGAGAGAGAGAGAGAGAGAGAGAGAGAGAGAGAGAGAGAGAGAGTGAGAAACACTTATCGTAGATGAATTGAGCTTTATCGTGACTAATATTGTCTCGATGCAAATTATTATTATTTGAGATTGTCGGGCGAGTGAACAAAGAAAAAAAAAATTAAATAAAGTGGAAAATATGCGAATCGATGTTTTTAAAGTTTTCCATTTCATTTGTGGATATATGATTTCAATTCATTGACGAGAGAGAGAAAACAAAAAAGGAAAAACAAAATCAACAAACTGAATATGACAACCATAACAAAGACATTAAATAAATGCTTTGAATCGTTTTTGTATCTTAATGAATTTAAAGATTTATAGCATTGATCTGTGTCGGTGTGCTATTTGTTTATTGGAAACAGGCTAATAATGGCCCCATTAATATTATTTATTTATTTTTTTTTGTTCAATCAATCGATGCTCGTTTCGATTATCAATATTTCAATCAACATATATGGAGAGTGAGAGAAGTCTCATTGGCAATAAAGATAGGCCAATACCCATACCCAGTTATTACTTATGTTTCTTTTTTCTCTGCATATGGTCATTAATGGATAGAATAACCAATGAAAATGGCCAATTCAAAAGACAGTTTTGGTTTTTACTTTTAATTGACATTTCAATTTCAAATACATTTATCCGTAATGTGTGCGATATATATCTATAAATTTATATACATTACATTTATGGTTGTGTCGTTGATATAATCAATTTAGTTTTAAAATTATAGTGAACAATTTATATACCAATTTAATGAAATTGCCAACAGCAACAATTCCCCGCTAAATTACTGATACTATTGATTCAATTCGGTTAGTTTGGATGGGTGTGACAATACATGGAGACAAATTCAATTCAATTTTTTTTCTAAAATTAGCAACAAAAACATGAATGAAAAACACATTTACCTGGAAATGCACTGCTTTTATAATAGCTGAATAATAGCAAATTTAAAAAAAAAAGAAAAGAAAAAAAAAGAGGGGGAAAAAAGAAGGAAAATGAAAAAAATAGGAAAAAAAGATATATCCTTGTTAATTTATTAATATGATGAACTTCACCTTTTGAACTTTTCAATTTTATACCAAAATCATTGAATTTTCCATGTTTTCGGTGATTGAGCAAAATTTTTTGAATGAGAAAAATTGTGTGTTTCAAAAACTAATCTAATTAAGTGCAAAGATAATGATTATCTGAAATACGCTGGATAAACGACATGATTTTTTTGTTTTTTTTTTTCTTTTTTGAAATGATGGAATGGAAAAAATGTTAATCTCTTGTCGATCTAACGCAAAAATAAAAGAAAAATTTGGTATTTGCACAAATATCCGAAGTAGTGTTGTGAATACGAAATGGTTTTCTCTCTTTAGAGTTTATCCAAATTTGAGTGGATATAAGATGTAAGCCTGGTTTTATGTTTGCGACCGTTATCTTCACAAATTTACAAAACTAAGGCAACCGTTACAATAACCATGCATGTATAAAAAATATTCGAAATGTTTTCCGTTGTTTCTCCGGTTGGTTGTTGTTGTTTTTTTCTCCTATTTTTTATTCACATAAAAATTCATTTCGTTTATTGTTCTTGTGAATATGCAATGGAGTGCCTGCACTTTTCTACGCGTTGAATTTTCAATATTTCACAATGTAAATAAATAAACAAAGCACTATGCTGGAGATCACTTACCACTTGGAATGTGCATTGTGTGTACCTGTATTCATTTTTTTTCTTTCAGTTTTACCTTCGTTGTTATTATAAACTATAACTATAGTTGCATGAAATTTTATTGCAAGCATATTTAATAAATTGTAAATGGGAAATAAAATGGTATTTTTTTTTATTTTCTTGACTTGAAGAAGCGTATTTTATCGTTAACATTATCGAAAAGTTGCAAGAAGTTTCATTTTAAAATGAATGCAAAAAAAAAAATCGGGTCATAAAATTGTAGCGAATTTTCTGCTTTCATCTGTCTTTTTTGATTCTGCTTAGCGTAAAGTATGCAATTTTAAGAAAATGAAAAGTGCTTAGTTCAGGACTGTAGCTACCAACCGAGAGCATTGCACGATTGCGGTGGGTAATTACTTGAAAAAAATTACTTGAATTTCTCTCATTCGTCTCACTGTTTTTTCATTCACTCTTTCTCTCTCTCTCTCTCTCTCTCTCTCTCTCTCTCTCCTTCTCTCTCTCTTTCTATCTCTTTCTCTCTCTCTCTCTCTCTCTCTCTCTCTCTCTCTCTCTCTCTTTCTCTCTCTTTCTCTCTCTTTCTCTCTCTTTCTTTCTCTTTTTCCCTCTTTCTCTCTCTTGCCCTCTCACGATTCCCCCAAATCTCCTTTTAGCCTTTTTCCATTTTTCTGTAACTATTCCTCTCTATATCACACGACGTGATCGTTCAATTGCCATCAATGCAAGAAGTACAGACATGCATTCACTATTTGATTAAATTGAAGCTACATTTTGTTTTAGCTGTGAAACTTCTTGCAACTGATTAGATTAAAAAAAAAAAAAAAAAAAAAAAATTAATTTTCCGCTCTATTTGGACGAAAATCGACCGCACAATTGAGTTAATACCGATTTCTTTTTTTCGTTTTATTCTTTCGTTGTTGTTGTTGCTGCTGTTGTGTTTTCCACTTTACGTGCTGATGATCCTTAACATGGGTATCGAAAGTCAAAATCTTGACCTTATTTCAGCTTTGGCCTTCCCCACATATGATTGCAAAACGACGACTACGATGATTGGTTTGAAATATAATTGTATTGTGGGTTGTATCAAGGTCAAGTTTAAACGTCTAATGATTTGTTCACTCGGAAAAACGAATTAATGATGACGTGAAAATACCGTTAACAGCATGAATTAATGACAAAAATCCTTCGACTCACGAACGATTTAACGCTTAGCACAAAATGAAATAAAACCGCATCGAAATACGATATGGATGGCAGTGGACAGGTGGACAGTATTGTGTGCACTTTTATCGTATCGCACATACACACACACACCCACACACCCACACAAGCTACTCTGTACTATCACTACTATTGCGGTTCAAGTTCTCTATGCCTTTCTTTATCTCACTCATTCTTACACTTTCTCTCTCTTTCAATGTCCTTCCTATATACCGCAATTGTGTTGATTTTAATGAGCATTCAAACTCAACAAAATTCGGCTAATTCTAAAGCAATTCCCTATTATATTAATCGAAGTGTGTACACATGAATTTACATCAAAATCAATGCAATAATCAGTGCAACAATAATGAATATGCCACTGCTCATAGTTAGCACCGATCAATGAATAACTATCACACTGTTTAAAACATTTTATCCCGATTTTATTCGGTACTCTCTCTCGAGAAAATTACTTGAATTTCTCTCTCTCTCTCTCTCTCTCTCTCTCTCTCTCTTTCTCTCTTTCTCTCTCTCTCTCTCTCTCTCTCTCCACCAAAATGGTGAAAAAAAACGAACATAATCACAACAAATCCTCGTATTTACAGTAAATTGATTGAAAGAAATGTTCATTCGCTTTTGATTGTTTTTGTATTTTTGCCCATGATATCCAATGAACATTATATACACGATGATTTCCAGTGCGGCGTCTAATGAATGGAAAATCTATTATTGTTTATTGGACAAAGGCATTGAATCGTAATTAAAAAGTACTCTCCTCACAATATAGGCAAACAGGTAAGTAGTGCAGTGTAAAGAAAAGACCAGGGGACGAATCACCATTGAAAAATCATTTTCTGATAAATGTTCCAATGAATTTTAATGATTTTCAATAATTTTAATGATTCCATTAGTGATTTGCCCCCTTGGAAACAACATGTATACATTCCACAAAAATGAAGGAAAAAAAACAGCATGCAAATGGTATTTAGGTTCGGGATATGGGGAAAAAAGGTAAAGGTCAGGTCTGAAAATGTTTTAAATGATTGAGGACGACTCAATGATTGGATGAAAATTGATACAGAGAGACATAACTCATTGAAATGCTCTCTCTCTCTGTGTATGTGTGTGGGAAGAAACAAAAAAGAATTGTGTGATATTTAGAATGGAGTCACCTTCACTGAAATGACCATTAGTATATCGAACAACAAGAAGTGAAGTCAGTGCTGATTTTACACAGATCCAAAAAGAAAGCAACGAAAAAGTGATATACCAAATTAATTTTTCATCTGATCACGCATCGCCCCCAAAAGTAAAAAACACTTTCTGTCAAACACGACAACAAAAAGAAGTTTTTACCAAAGTTAAAATTACATTTTTTTCGCGCGCGCTGAAATCAATTTTTTTTGTTTTTTTTTTTTATTTTGTTCTCTCGCCTTTTCCACTTTCGGTCGGATATTGTGTATGAAGTTTGCCAGTTGTTTTTCTTCTTTTCTTTTCTGCAAGGCTTTACTTGCGCTGGAAACGTCAGTTTGGAATAAATCCATCAGATGGATTTATCCGATAGATTTGACGCTACCGTTGGTTGCATTGAACTTTTTGCATTCATTTACATTGTGGCCGGAATTCTTTCAATTTGACCTCAAAGTTAACAATGGACACAATAGAAAAATTAGGCCACATAGTAAAAAAAAAATGCAAAAAATTCAATGCAACTGACGCAGCGTCAAATCTATCGGATAAATCCATCTGATGGATTTATTTCAAACTGACGTTTCCAGCGTAAGTAAAGCCTTGCTTTTCTTCATTACATATTTTTTTTCGTTGTCCGTGGATTGATGTGTCAATCGAGTATCAAAGACAACGTAATCGGATTGAGGCGGGAAGTTGTGTCATGTTGGCTTTAGTCCATCACATTTTTGCTGGATCACTCGGTCCTCCGTATACTCTCTCTTTCAATCTTTTTCTGCCACTTGACGTGACATTCACTCACTTACTCACTGTGAATGATGGAAAATTTTTCTTGGCTGCCTTTTTGTGTGCACTCGTCTAAAAACAGGAAATCGATTTGAAGATCAAGAAAAAAAATAGAAAAAATTTTCCTTCTCAACAAAGTTGAAAAAAAAAAAAAAATGAGAAGAAATGAACATCGAACCATAAGAAACACCAAGAGAATTATGAAACCAAAAGTTTTGTGAGTGTTTCGTTGTGTGTTAAGCTTAAGCGTTCACTTAATTTGTGCGTCGTCTAACATTCATACTCTTTCTGCGTAATGTGAGTTTAAACGTTTGCCGTTCTAATTCTATCTTTTAATTATCGAAGGCAATATATCATTTAGTTGCACGCACTAATCGTGAATTTTAATCAAACTTGACGTGCTTGCTCGTTTACCATTCCCGTTTATGGTTGATATTCGGTTTATGTGCCTCTGTGTGAGCAAACGAGATGGAATAGAATGAGAGAGAGAGAGAGAGATTGTTTCGATTTAATAATTTTTTTCGTTTTTTTTTTTTCGATCGATAAACAAAATCAATCGAGCTGAAATGTGACTTCCAAACCATCTAGGTTCGTTAGTGATTTTTGAGCTGAAGAAACAATAAAAAAAAAAAACAAATAACGCACATAAAATTCAATTCCAAAAATGAATCGAATTAAGCCCTTTTGGATGCTTTTAGCAAATATACGCAAAACTTTTCCATGCAGTAGTTGTAATGTTGGTCGCCCTCAATTTGTGACACGACATGCTCGGATTAATCTAGTCGAGTATTACGTTTCGTTCGTTAGTTCGTTAGTTCGTACGTTTCGTGTCTGTTTATTTATGTTTCAGTCGGTTGTGTGTTGTTGTTATTATTATCATTATTTTTTTCATTTCGTATGCCACCTCGTTTACAATCGTACTGTGTGCTGTACAGAACGGAACGGCATTCATGACATGACAATTGAACTGTTCTTTTCATTTATAATGTGGTGGAATTTATATGTGGCACATAAATGAGAAAGAAAAAGAAGAAGAAGAAGACGACGAAGAAGAGAGGGAAAATATATATATAAAATAACATTGTGCGTAAGTCGAAACGATACAAGGGATTTGATGCTTGGGCCATACAATCATCACAATTCTATATTTTTAACGTTAAATCAGACAATGTACAAGCTTTTATCAGTTTCGCAATGTTTACATGAAACTTACAACAATCTCTCTATTATTATTATTATTATTATCATAAAAGCCCAAGTTGAAAATGTATAATCGAAAGCTCAAAGTGAATAGTTAACAATTGAGATCGAAGAATGGCAAACAAACTAGAGAAACAAAAAAACAGGCAGAAATAGAAGACGAAGTAGAAGAGAAGAATGGGACCGAACAAAGAGACTGTGGATTGCGGAATGTGCGAGTTGAAATTATTTGAGAGACTCGCCCCAGTTGCACTCATACTTACACTGTTAATAATCAATCAATATATTTGTTAGATAGCTTGCACCACTCAATACAATTGCTTAAGTGTGATCGCACTCGGGACCAAGTCAAACAAATCGAGAGAATGGAGACAATAAGGCAGAGAAAGGCAACAAAAGAGAGAGAGAGAGAGAGAGAGAGAGAGAAAGAGAAAGAGAGAGAGAGAGAGAAGACACGAAGAAAAATTATCAATGTCATTTTGAAAGGCCAATAGTGAAAATAACAAAGTGTGCTTTTTTTATTCCGTGTCCCTTTTGTTGTACGCGCATCACGGCATGACTTTTAGATAAACAAAAGTTAGACCATCGTACCGTCATCAACGTGGAAAATCCATTAGCTATTTACGTTTTAAATGGTGTACATCGTGCACATACAGTGATATAAACACCGCGTACACATTTATAGATACTTTTTACCATTTCTTCTTGCTTGTTACTGTTGTGTTCGTTGTTATTGATGTCCATTCTCATCATTTCTCGATTCAATTCCGTTCTGACCAATATAAATTTTGCACAACCCCACCGATTCATCGAAAGTGCAGTTCGACGAGCTAAATTCAATGATTGTCTTCGGTAGTTGTGGTGCCCGGCATTGGTATTGGTGTTCTGTTTTTGTATATTTATGCCACTAGCTTCCTTTTCCCTTCCCCCTTCCCCCTTCCCCCTCTCACACCTCCTATTTCTCTTCCCATCTCTCTCTCTCTCTCCCTCTATTTCATTTGCTCACTCTATCTCTTATCATTCTCTGCATGTCTCTATAAAGTTTACGTGTTAGTAAAGCGCGCTACGGTACGGCTTTAAAACATAATTATCGAAAGCCATATACGTATATATACAACGAGAATGGAATGTAATGTAATGTGCTTGTAGAGAGATGAGCCAAAACGTGAGTTTTACAGTGTGCGTATGGTAATAGTGTGTACGAATAGAAAATGAAGGAAAGGTGATACAATGTTATGAATGTGAGAATGAATCGACATGTTCATATCGGATCGGCTCATAGAGTCAATTCCATGCCGTCGACTACATAATATTTGTTATTTTTTTTCCTTCTCTTGTCTTCTTTGCCTGTTCGCTTGCTGGTGTTAGCTTGTTTGATTCATTATGAATTTGTGCAGTGTGTCCATGCTTGATGTTCGAATATCAGGCGGGTTGATTTTTTTTTTTTTTTTTTTTTTTTCATTTCGTGTTGGCTGTTGGGGGAGGTCTATTCGTTCGGGTTGCGACGAACAACGATGACGACTACGACGACGACTTCTTTTCACGACAACAATATTTCACCGAAAACCAAAATGATTCAGTTTGCATGAGTTGAAGTGTGTTGTCAACATGAACACACAACCAAGTGTATCGACAGCAAATTTCAATGATAATAAGTGGCTGTGGCTATTTCAAATCCACCGATTATTTACTATTTGAAGAAAGAAAGAAAACCAAAAATAAACGCAAAGTTTTTCGGTGTAGTTCATGACAAAAAGTTCATAACAACAATTCATAATTCAAAGTTGTATGTCTGATAATTAAGTGAAAGACACAAAGGAAACGTGATAGGAAATCGCACTCTCACACACACACACAAACGCACATAAAACGAAAAATATATTCACTGCCAACCATTTTCATGACAGGAAAAAAAGAGAGAGAAAAAGAAAAAAAAGAAATTGAAAGAATTATGAGGCAAACGGTATGACAACAACAACGGCTCATTCGAGAAAATATATATTTATAAAACGGCGTATAACAGAAAATGAAGGGAAGTCATAAAACCATCCAAACGTGTGTTTTGTGCATAGCAAAATTATTCCGCATGCTTCGTTTACAACACATGTATACACAAACGGGTTGTTCTTTGCATGTCAATTTTGCTGCCTTCATTTAGTTTTTTCTTTGATACTTGTTGAGAGTAGAAGGTTGAAAGCTGACTGTTGCTCACTCAAACCGAATTGACTCGACACAGTGTACGGTGCTCCGAGAGGTGTGTGTCTCTGTGTGTGTTGTTTGGCTTTAATTTTTCTTCGGTTTTTCGTTATTTTTTCTCTTCTAATAGTGTGCACGTGAATGTGATAAGAGAACCATCGACAACGAATTTCTTCTTAATTTTAATTTCGTTGTTATTTCTATATTTTTCTTTGTTTTTAATAATTTTATTTCTCATTTGTTTCATGCAATACGATTTATATTTATGTAAATCTATAAGGAAATGCATTCCACATTTTCGATTGTTAAGAGATTGTTTTCGTTGTTTGTCTTGATCTCAACAAAAGTGCGTGCTCTAAAAATAATAACCATAAATCCTCTAAAAATAATAAAATAATTCAATAGATGTGCAATTTATTTTTTTTTTTTTTCAAAATCATTCGAAACAAGCAAGAGGTACTGAGACTTTTCCACTCTTTGGCGATGTGAAATCGGCTTTTGAACACATTTTTATTTTTTTCGTGTTTGTGTGTTTGTGTGTGTGCGTATGTGTGTGTGTGTGTGAGAGAGATAGGTGGTTGGATGGTGTTGCCTGCTAACGACACTTCTCTTTGAATATAAATTCAAAATGAATTTATTTTTGGTAATGGCAGTGTAGTGAATTTTCCCCTGTTAACAATTTATCGTTTGTCAATGCAGAGACCCATATTCAGCAAACTGGATACATTCAAGTGATTCGATACACAAGTGTCCAATTTAATGGAAATTGTGAGATAGCCCCAAAACCACAAATCTCCTCCATACCAAATCACTTTAACGTCGCATCGGACTCTTATGCATTGATCATCACCACCAACCACCACCACCACTTAAGTCATTGTGCTATATTTGCCCATAAGCCTCTCATGCTCTCTGATCATGATACAATTTTAATTCGCTTCATGAATGCCGAATGGAAAATGGAACTCAAATGATGTTCGATTCCGTTCTATTTGCTTTTGTTCATTTTAGTTTCGATTTTGAATTGGTTCAAGAGACATTCTCTAAGACTCATAAAGCTTATTATATTAATTTTAATGAATTGAGTCCAAAGTTTGGGCACCAAACCAAAAATGAATCAATGAAAAATTGTAGCACTTTTTCATCGGATTAAAATCAAAATTAAAATCCAAATTTAAAGCGAATAGAAAAATTCGATAAAAATGAAAAAATGTGTAAAAGTTTTGAGTAAAAAAAAAAAAAAACAAATGAACAACCGAATGCATGAAAAACCAAAATTCCCTCAATTTAACGTGGCATTTTCTTCTGAATGCCATGCATTTTATTTGTTTCTTTCCAAATACCATTTTCCATATGAGTATATCGATATCATTTTCTGTCCCGGTATTGTATTTTACTGCTATATGCGGGCCCGGAAAAGTAAAAGTACGTACAAACTGGCAATGCCACTATCTTAATTGGATTTTAGTGAAGCATTGTACCAATATTGAGTTCGTTAAACCATTTCACAATACATTAACGAGTCAATAGTGATTTGGTTTGTTTAGTGAATATTCACCACTTATTCACTCACCTGCCTGGAATTGCATACCGATTGAAGATCATTTTCACACACCTTTTCCACATAGTTGCAATGACTGCGGCAATCCATTTCATTTTTTCATTCCATTATTGGTGGTGTTTCTTTCTCTCATTTTTACTTATTTCCTTTTGTCTTTCTCGCTCGCGCTCGGTCTCTCGCTCTCTCGCATTCTCGCTCTCTCGCTCTCTCTCCCACACTCCATCTTCCTTTATTTTATTCATTTTCGTCGTTTCCTTCATCGGAATGGTGAGCTCTAATTTAATTTATTCTGTTGTATTTTGAACATGAGCTTTCAAAGCTGGGGTCATATTTTTACAAATGAATGATTTTTTTTTGCAAAACCGAAGAATTACACAGAGAAAAACAAAACGGAACAAGAACAAAAAAAAACCAAATAAAAAATAAAATGAAATCGGTCAGTGAAAAGACTGAGTGAATTGCGCGCGCGGTGAGTGATTCAATTGGGAATTATCCATATGCAAAATATATTTGTAATTAATTAATTATGGCAAATCTATCAGAATGTCGACCAAAAACCGACAGATATTTCAGACAAATTAATTTTTTACATTTTTTCTGATTGCATATCGCGAGAAATTGTTGTTTCATGCACTATAATACCCCCCCCCCCTTCCCCCACCTCTCTCTCTCTCTCTCTCTCTCTCTCTCTCTCTCTCTCTCTCTCCCATACAACAATAAGACATTGACAAATTGTATTATTGCCAACGGACAAATGCATGGTGAAATGGTTTTTTTTCTCTGATTCATTGTCGTCATTGGAGTTGTTGGTCTTGAGTGTTTTAACATGAATGGAATGCAGACAATTCCGCATATGTCATAAGACACTTTTATCGTACATTTATTATTTGCTTTATAATCATTAAAATTTATATATTGAATAGTATATGTGACCATCGAGTCTGAACTGGTCTGTCAATAAATTACAGTCGAACAAGTAAAAAAAAAAGAAACAATAATTATTCGAACAAATTTACACACTTGAAAAATTTCTCAATTTATTTATGGTTGTGCACGTAAAATTAAAAGTTGATATTTGTTCGCACATTTTATTTATTATCTATCTATATATATATACCATATGTATGTATGTTTACGTTCAATGTTCATGCTCATGCTCATGGTCATATTCAATTGACCTGTATATTTTTGTTTGACTCTTCACTTCGATAAATTTGTGTGTGTGTGTGTGTGCATTTTTTTATCATCAGATTTGCTGTGACAAAACAACAACAACAACAAAAAAATCATAAAAAATTTGTGTACGTTCATGAAAATTAAATAGACGATAGAACGAAAAGAATGATGTTAACATCAATGAATCAATATGGAATTTTCATTGTTGCAAAACGAAAAACAAACAAACCGATATCAAGTGCTTGAAGAAATGTGCAAATGAAATGACATCATAAAATACAAAATATATTAAAATTTAAGAAACAATAAACGCTCTAATTAAGTGCACAAAAAAAAAAACAAAAAATAGAAATAGAGAGAGAGAGAGAGATAAGAACGAAAACGGATTACAATGACACGACACAATTCCATCGAGATGGATGTATACGATGCGGAAGAAGGTAATTTAACACACATTTATTCACAATCTACATATTATTACATTATTCATAGATAATTTGATAGAACGGAAGTTATGGTTGAGATCGGCCTTCACAGATATTGTGCACTGAAATTTATGTGCTTATTAATAACGAAAGACATACAGGAATAAACGAAGAGGAAAAGAGAGAAAAAAAGAAAAACCCGAACAAAATGAAACAAACAAATATCCATTGGAGGAGAGAAAATAAAATCGATTTGAGCTTGGGAATTTCGTTCCGTTGATGAAATTCAACACATTCAATTTCATTCTGTGAAAAATACGCACGATTTTGATGTGTTTTGACAGTTGAACCTTGATGTATTGTTTGATGTGTGTAACACATATCGAGTAATATAAGAACGGATTTAATTCCCCCAAATCGTCTTTCTCTCTGTGTTTTTCTCGTAGTTGTTGTTCTTGGAAATTGCTTCATTTTCCCTTAAATCGTCTTGTCGATTTGCCTTCATTTCTCCGTTCAAATCGTCTTCAAAAGATTCCTAATCTTCTTGTAACCCCTCTATAATTCTTCAATGATTTCACGAGTGCTTTCGATTTAACAGTCGATGTAATCAAATAGAAAACAAGCTCCAGGCCAAAATACTTAAACAATTTTTTTCTTTTCTTCTCTTTTTCAATCATAAAAAATGATGTTTAAGAATGATTGGAAAAGGAAAAGGAGAAAGGTGTGTGTGTGTGTGTGTGTGTGTGTGTGTGTGTGTGTGTGTGTGTGTGTGTGTGTGTGTGTGTGTGTGTGTCAAAGCAAGTTAAATTTTTCGATTTTTGATATGTGCATTTTGATATGTGCATTTTGATATGTTGTGTAAAACTATATCTTGAATTTCATCAAAGCAATTGTAGTAAAGATTTTAATGCTTGAAAATGTGTAATTTAATTTCATATGATGCTATTTCTCATCATATTTAAACCGTTATCATGATGTAAATTTTCCAACTCATCAAATTGAAGTGGTGAACCAAATTGTAAAAGTAATTGAAAGTTAAAATTGCTTTTCCACCTCCCATTCGAGATAAAATCAAAATGATCGACAAAATTTGAATTTATCATGACAACTACGAATTGGCGAAAACCTTTTTTTCTGTTTTTCTCTATCTATTCTCTCTCTCTCTCTCTCTCTCTTTCTCTCTCTCTCTCAATCCCTCTCAATCCCTCTCACTCTCCCTCACCACTCTCTCTCACTCTCTTCAGTTTTTCAGAATCTCTTCAAACAAGTCATACAGAGCGGGAAAAGTATTACGCAAGATATAAAATTGTGACGACAACAGAAATTGCATCCATGTTCGGATATTCACCGAGGTTGTTCGTTTGCTCGTTTGGTTTCTTTTTATTTTTTTTTTTTTTTTTTTTCTCTTTGGGGGCTTTTTATCCTTCTTTGCTTCAATGTTTTTGTCCCGTCAATAGCGAATGTTTGTTTCAATGGTAAATGAGCAAAGATGCGAACGTTTTAAGGATTATCTTCAATTTGTGGAAATGAGAACCGTAAAATGAAACAGATTTGTGTGGTAATTTCGTTAACATGAACGATTATTATTATTCGGTGGGCCGCAATTTTGCACGAAATGCATACGCAATAGTCAAACGCAAAATGTGTTGAAAAACATTTCTGGAAAACGCTTTGAGAGATTTAAACACTTGCCGGTGTTAAATTGAAATTTGAAGCAACAAAGACTACATGAATTCTATTAACACTTAGTGTTCGCAAAATAGGTTTATTTAACTTGAAATGTATTTTAACCAAAGCACAAGAACTAAAATTATAATCAACATGAAACAATGCAAAAAGCGGCGAGACATGGCAAATACAAGCCAAATCCAAACCCAAACCCCCAACGCTCGGAAACACATCAAACGGAAATGAACAAGAATTTCTCAATTCTGTATGAATGAGTGAATCAACGAACGAACGAACCAACCAACCAACAAACGAATGAATGAATGAATGAATGAATAGATGTACTGTGTATTCTTGTATTTTATATGTTGGATGATTAGATAACCATCTAAATAAAATTGTATTTCCGAATTGGAGAGAATTTTTGGGCCAAATTTGTGTGAATGATACATGTCAAGTAAATTGTATTTTATCAATTAAGAATTTTGATTTGAAAGCAAATGAACTTATGTACATTCATTTTTGATTCCATAAAAGATTATATAGAAAAGGACACACATACACAGCGAGAGAAAGAGAAAGAGAAAGAGAAAGAGAAAGAGAAAGAGAAAGAGAGAGATGAAGTGAAGAAGATGGAGCCAGGCGAATACGTAGCTAGTCGTTCAAGCAAATTGATTTAATCCACCAATTGGGCAGTATTTGCCAAATTTCTGCTATTTTCATTGGAAATTTTTGTTATTATTGTTGTTGCAGATCTTAATAATCTTGTTTTTCTTATGTGTTTTTTTTTCTTGGTGAAGACGTTACAGACCATTAATTAATGTCAAATGAATTGGTCGTAATAAGAAAAATGGGAGGAAATTCCATTTTGGTCGAATTTGTTAAGTGAAATGCATATTTTGATGATGTATATATTAGATGGAATTAAGGAACAAAAGGAGAAGAAGAAAAAGACCGAAAACGGGAGAATGAAAATGATGTGCTTATGTGTGTATGTGCAGCTGCTCTATTTCTCATGCGATCTTATTGAATTTTACTATAGTGAAAATAGTAAAATAAATGTGATTGCAGTTTTATCATGGCCGATTACCTTCGACTCAATGGTTCACAAGATTTTTTTTATTTTTTCTTCATTTTTTTGCCCGTTTCAACTATTTCTCCTTTTTTCTCATCTTTGATTTTAAGCTCGTAGTTTGGTCTATGGTTGCCATTCCGATTATGCTCACGGAAGCGTAGCTTTGGCGAATTCTAAGCACCATTCCGGAAGCTAAATGTATAAATGTGCCCGCCCGAATACTTTTTATCAACTATTTGCTATGTACATTTTCCATTTGAATAAATAAAAACTAGCTCATATAATCCACGTCAGTATCGCATTCTATTTCTCTGTATCTATGGTCAAGAATAAAGTCGACAGAAATATTGTGCAATCATCATACGTTTTGCAACAAGAAGTGTTTCCCTCTCTCTCTCTCTCTCTTTCTCTTTTGAGATCTCTCTCAAATTGAGTATACCAACGGACAATAGATTGCACACTACTGATTAAAATTATCTATCCTATTCACTATGTGTAGTTCTGTAGATGTGTCTTAAAAGAAAATGAGGAAGCAACCATTTTAACTAAAATCAGTTGCGCTTTTGAAACAGGTTGAATTAAAGCTTTTGAATTGAGCTAATAAAAAAACACCGCGTACACCACTTCTGGTTTTAGAAAATACTCTTTTAATATCAGCACGTAGCATCCGTATCGCAAACTGAATCGCCTGGCTTTTGTCAACTAATCGACTTATTGGACTGTGAACATCCCAATCGATGCTTTTGTGAAAAAAAGTTTCTCTCTCAGTCTCTGTCTCTCTCATACTCTAGCCATCTCTTTCTCTCTCATACTCTAGCCATCTCTTTCTCTCACTTTATTCTATCTCATTTTGTTACCCTCCCTCCCTCTCACTCTCTTTCTCCCTATCTCTCACTTTCCCTCTTATTTTCAATTCTGTATTCTATCTCATCTTGTCAATTTTATAGTAGTTTCGAATGTTGTATGCTTGGTGCGTGATCCAGAATCTCATAATCATATTAGTATGCCGAATATTTAAGGCGAAATCCTTCTTCGCTTTGAACTTAAATGCAAAAGTAGAAACTTTCCAACAACAACAGTAAACATCCGACCCGTTAACTTCTTTAAGACACGAAATCTAAAAGTTGATGTTGCTGTTGTTGATGTTGTTGTTGTTGTTTTGTTTTTTGCTTTTGTTTTTGCTGAACTTTCAAACTAGCATTTCAATAAATTTACTCCTTTATCGGCAACAACAATGCTTACATTCATTTATTTATTCATGTTGCTATTTATTACGACGTAATGTCTTTTCCTTTCATTTCGTTTCGTTTCGTTTCGTTTTTGTCGGTTGTGCTTCTAGTTTTTGTGTTTGTTTCAATTTATATATATATATTCGTTAATTTTTTTCAACAATTTATTCTCCAATTCTTCTTTTATTATTTTTTTTGGAATAAATGTTCATCAAATGATTTCTTCTTTTTCCCGTTGCAAGAATTCAAATTCCATTTAAATGATTTGAAGAGTGAAACAACAAGCAAAAGAAAAGAAATATCATTTATCATATTTAGTGTACGAAGGAATTTAGCATCATCTATTCTATTCTGTTTACTTAGTTTGATATCAAAGTCTTAATTTGAATGCAAGTTTACCAGTTTGAAAAGTAAACATGATGTTCACCATGATTTTAATTAAATCAAATATGAACAAACGGTCTTAAGGATGAAATACGAACTTTTCTCAACTACGAAGATATGTATATATGTATCATTGCATGTATTTTGTAATGTCTTAGGTAAATAATTCTGTTTTTTTGGTTTTTAATTTTATTTGAAACTTTGCAATGAATTTTAATCAATCTAAATATCCAATTTTAAGCAATTATAATAATTTTACGTACATAAGACTGATACTCTGAAGAGTCTGTATTGAGTGTATGGAAATGTTCTCATTTTTTACTGAAAGATGGCTCTGGGGATTATTTATTTCGAGGTGGAAACATGATTTGAAATTCCATACATCAAATGAACTGTTATCAAAGATGACATGCTGGGCGGTAACCATTCAAAACGCAGAGACAAAAAAACGCAATAAAAGACAGAAGATAAAATGCAGAAAACGGAATAGATGAACCAAGTTTCACTCGCGCATGCAATTGATAATTAGTTTTTTGAGCAAAAAGTCTCAATTCTGTTTTGTAGCATTTTGTCTTTTGCGTTTTTTTTCAGTAAAAAGCAAGCTTAGAAATTCATCTCGAACGACGGACAAATTCTTTAAATGTTAATTAGAAAACGTTTATCCATTAAATTCAAACTAATATTTTCGAAAAAATAAACAGCGAAAACTTGTTCATTCACCTAACACAAGTAATTTCTGAATGGCTGCAAAAAGCCAATGTACTTGGAATATTTCCCGAGAGTGAAGGGCAAATGGCCCACGGCATGTAACTCCTCTCGCCCTTTTTCTATTTTCACAACACAAACATGGTTTGGACTATCGTCCATATAATATAGTTCAAGGATTGTCTTTCGGGGCCCGGAACATTTCTCAACAGTGTCGTCTGCTGACGACGAGAAATGCTTCAGCGCCAAAAATTATTCATTTCTTCATCTCGATATGATTCCATTGAAATGCAATTTTCTTTTCTTTTTAATTAAATTGAAAAGAAAAATATGATAGAATAATCATATGAATGAAAGAAAAAAAATTTTTTTTTTTTACTTTTCATATTAAAATTACAGTAAAATTGTGCATGTGACAAGCTCACTGCATTTTGCTGACAGTAAAGAATAATATTAGTTATGGTGACAGCAATAGAGTGGGAGTGGGAGTGGGAGTGGGAGTGGGAGTGGGAGTGGGAGTGGGAGAGGGAGAGGGAGAGGGAGAGGGAGAGGGAGAGGGAGAGGGAGAGGGAGAGGGAGAGGGAGAGGGAGAGGGAGAGGGAGAGGGAGAGGGAGAGGGAGAGGGAGAGGGAGAGGGAAAGGGAGAGGGAGAGGGAGAGGGAAAGGGAGAGGGAGAGGGAAAGGGAGAGGGAGAGGGAGAGGGAGAGGGAGAGGGAGAGGGAGAGGGAGAGGGAGAGGGAGAGGGAGAGGGAGAGGGAGAGGGAGAGGGAGAGGGAGAGGGAGAGGGAGAGGGAGAGGGAGAGGGAGAGGGAGAGGGAGAGGGAGAGGGAGAGGGAGAGGGAGAGGGAGAGGGAGAGGGAGAGGGAGAGTAAAAAATGAAAGGAATAATATTAGTTGCGCAATTTTCACTTTATTTCCCCTGTTTTTTTCTTCGTTTTCTTTTGCTAACCGTCTATCTCTCAGTATGTGTGATTCAATGAAAAAAGAAGAAATACAATTAAAACAGATAAATACTTTCTCTTCGTTCATTTTCAATTTATTTATTTTGATGTAAAGTGTAGCAATCAATTTGATAAGTTTTTATAGTGATTTGTATGGTTTTTGAATGATATGGCTGGCTGCATCATGTAAATACTGGTTCATACTAACTGTTAAAAAGACTGATAGAACTCAACTGTAGCGGAATATGTGCACATTTCAAATGAAACCGGATACAAATCTGACTGCAAAGCATATTGCGTATTCATTGCTGATGTAGAAGTTGAAAACATTTTGCAATGTGTTAAAATCATTAACAAAACACCACATAAAATGTCCATTAGCGTTTGATTTTCCATCCAAGTTTGTATTGATTCATTTTTGTTTATTATAACTTTCAAATAGAATTTAGCACGTTTTCCATCAATTAAATTGTATCTATTTAATTGAGTTGGAATTTTTCATTTTGTAATTGAAATCGTTTCGATTTTGAGAAAATGGTAACATCAACTGGGATGTTGTTACATTTCGAAAACATTTCGCTTAATTCTTGTCCAATTTGCAGACCATTTTTATTCTGTGCTTTTTTCACGTTTAAATTAATGTTGATGGCAACAAAATTGGTTTTCAGTGCGTTTCTTTTTATTTGATGTCCAAAAATACAAGAAAAACCTCCAACAACACGGCGAGAACTTTTTTCCCGTCGGTTCGTCCGCCAGTGTTCTTTTAATGTTGAACAAAACAAAGTTGTGAACATTCTGTAGAAATTCTCGGCTTATTTAAAATTAAAACTTGAGTATTTCTTTTTCGTCGTATTGCTGGTGATGTCTTAAGCTGATGGCCGCTTTTGTTACCACTGAAAGATAATCCGTAATTTTCTTTCAAACAAAATAAAAGCGCTTTTGATGATTCACAAGCTTATCGCAAACGTCAGTTCTTTTTTCCGTGTTTTTTTTTTTTTTATTTCTTGCTGTTGTTGTTGTTGACTCAAGATTGGAGTCAAGCCGCATGAGGTTAAAAAAAAAGAAATAAAAAAGCAACAAAATACATATTATTATGCGGCAAAATTATAGAATCTTATTTAAAATACGTCTACACAGTACACAATTCAATCAAGCATGAGTACATTAAGCAAGTGGATGAAAGCGAAAAAATAAGCACCACCACTACCAACAACAACATTTGATGTAAACCATGCCTGTAACACAGACAAAAATACACACGCACCTCATCACTCCATAAATACACAATAGACATCGAGGGATACATATATGCAACCCTCCATCAACTAATGAATTATATTTACCATTAGCATGCAATTGATTTGCAAGAAAGGACAACATCATCATTTCGCTTAAGTCAATGCATTCAACGAATGAAACCAAGAAATAGAAAAGTAAATTGAATGGGCTGATTTTCAAGCAAGTAAATTGTTTCTTATTTTTTATTTAGTTGCAAGTTAACTGGGCATTTCAATACTCACATATATACAGCATAAAATCTAATGAAAGTATGTGAAGGACGAAAAATATTTCTAACAAAGCAGGAAATAAGCATTAGTTTTTCTACACAGTTAGTCGGTAGTCATTATGCCCAGAGCGTATCATCATCACCATTTCCAATTGAGAAGTAAACACAGTTAACTTAGTATAGAGATTGCAAAAATATTATATATATTCTCGATGCAATTTCAAAATGGTTACAAACTACGGCTATATTAAATTTTTGTTGTATGTATGGTGCCTACATCCGGAGATATAGACACAGAGGTAGAAAATGAGAAAATTTCAATGGACTGAAAAATGGAACAATGTAAAAGATGGAGAAATAAAGAGAAATAAAGAGAAAGAATGACAAAAATGGCAGATAAAGCAAAAATAAAGATAGCGCTGAGCATTTGATGTCGGTGACATCAAGTGGCTACGGAAACTTCCATTCCGTTTGTGCAGCACATTAACCAAAATGCTAACAACACACAACTTGCCGAAATACAGAGCGCGAAAGAGAATGTGAGCATTTGCAAGCCAACATTGTACAAAAAGCCTTTTGAAACTAATTTTCGGAACATATGTTGAAAAATAGCATCGCTTTTAATATCGAAACAACGACAACGGTTCACCGCTCCCTCTAATTTTAATTACATCCGCTCAAGCGGAAGAGCGAACAAGAACACCGAAAATGCGTCCGAAATTAATTGCATTTCTTCGACAATTCATTTCTCGACTCTTCCATTTTTTTTTCAAAGAAAACTTGATAAAAACTCTCGCCGAACATATTTCAAACTGCAAAATTCTTCTTTTGCTCTCTTTTTGGAAAAGTTTAGTAGATATAAAAAGCCTCAAGTGAAAAGGAAAGAGTTGCGAATTAAAAAAAAAAAAAAAAAAAACGAAAATATCGGTACGGTTTGGCAACCGATTCTCACGAATGGCAGAGATTTCTGTTCCATCCCCAATTTGCCAAATATTATCCAGAGACCATTTTTATATTAGAATATTTCTCATGTTCCAGGCCATAACAAGAAATGTACAAAATGTTCTCTTATTCAAATAGAGAACATCCAGTAAAAATGAAAAAATGACTTTTGGATTGAAGATTTTTGTTTGGTTTCATTGCAATGGATCGAAAATAAATGAAGAAAAAAAAACAGTGTCCACATTTGACAAATCAAATCGAATCGTCTGCGAAAAGTTCAGCAAGAAAGGAAAGAGAGAGAGAATGAGAGAGAATGAGAGAGAGCGAGAGAGAGAGAGAGAGAGAGAGATAGAGAAAAAGAAAGAGAGAATCGAGCGTTGAAAAAAGAATGCAGTGACGAGGGAAAACGTGGAAGAGTGGAAAAGATTGAGAAAGAGGCAAAAAACGAAGTCATAAATTTAAATGAAGAGAAAATAAAAATACCGTTCGGTTTTGAACAATTTTCGCGCATAAAATACAGCCAAAGCAACGGAAATCAAGAAAGAGCTGCTAACCATCTGCTGGCAAACGTGCATGCATGGAGCCAAAACACAATGTATAACAATGGCCAAAGAGAATGCAATAATGTTATTTACATGGATATACAAAGTCGAAAAATGTTGACAATGGCAAACATACTGGCAAAACCCCAAAACAATTGATTACGGGTTCTGTCGCCTGTTCTCTTTTTGCTTTGCCGATTCTCCCACTTGCTCTCTCTCGCACGTTTTCTCTTCATACCTCCCCCCCTCCTTCTCTCTTTCTCTCTCTCTTTCTCTCTCTCTTTCTCTCTCTCTCTTTCTTTCTCTCTCTCTCTCTCTCTCTTTCATTTTTGCTTCTGCCTACCTTTCTCTCGGTCGTTTTTATGCCATTGATATTATTGACAAATGAAACCATGAAAAAAAAAATACAATTTTTATGTCGGTGATGTGGAAGAAAAAAGATTGAAATTTGTTTCCATTTTGTATGTATGCATTTGAATTGTTTCATTTTTTTCAGCTTGTGTGAAAAATGAGAAAATTTTTTAAACTTTTTTCAAAATGACAGTGTTTGATGCATTCACCGAACGGTTTTTCAACACATCGAACACATAAACAAACAAATAACCAAATACGAAAAGAAAAAAAAATGAAGCTGTGATAGGTACTCGACAAAGTAACCGAATTGGGTCACCTGACAATGGCAAAGCTACTTTTCGCATATAATCCTTGTTATTTTTCAAGCAATCGTTCGGAACGCTTAAATAACGATGGAAGCGATATAGCAGCCGCAGTAGCAGTGGCAGTGGCAGTTCATACTCGTCTATCGTTCTTTGTCTGTGTATTTTATAGATTTTGATATTGAAATGGATATGGTTTATGGTTTATGGTTGTATATACAATTTCAAACGAACAAAAGTTCACTGGACCGGGGTAATTTTGATCGTGCAAAAGAAAAACAGAGAATTTCCAACGCATTATCATTCCTAAATGGTGCAATTTTATCGTGCGAGAATCAATAAATTTCGTGAAAATTGCACGACAACCAACATGTTTTTTTTTTTTCACTGTTTCTTGAGTTTATCTTACAATCAAAGGCACAGACGATACAAGTCGCGAAAATTGTGTTCGAATAACAAATAACAGCTGAAAACTCATTGGAATGTGAAAAGAAATTGTCCAACAAGCCAGTCAGCCAGACAGCCAGCCAACTAGTCAGTTAGTCAGTTAGCTAGCCAATGAAAAATTCGATGAAATGTGAATTTCAGCGTTCGAATGCTTGCCGAAATTAAGATTAATTGACAAAACATTTATAAATGAAAAAGGCACAATGCTTACGAAAATACAATTCTAAAAGTTGAGGCAATTCAAACAACATATACAAAAGAAATCAAAATACATGGATAAAGAGAAAAAAAACACGATGTGAAACATTTTCGCGAGAGTGAAAATGAAAACATTTCTCGTTTTTAATTACTTAATAATTTTCTTTTTCTTTCTTTTCCTTTCTCTCTCTTTCTCTCTCTCTCTCCAACCCCCTTTCTCTCTTTCTATTTCACTCCCATGTTTATCGCCTGTTCAGATCGATTTTCGACTCAAAATTTCAAAGGCATTTGCACCGAATGTAATGAAAGAACAAAAATATCGAGGCAAACCAACAATCGTGTGAAAGACAGAGAGAAAGAGGGGGAGAGACGAGGAGAATCTCCTCAGGAGATAGAGTGAGAGGGAGAGAGAGCGAAAGAAATAAAGAGAGTGAAAGGAAAAGAGCGATTGAGAAAGAAAATGAAACAGAGAGAATTAGAAGCGAAACGACACAATGAAATTTTGTGCATAGGCAAAGCAAATAGGTCCCGCATTATGTGAAGAAAGAGCGCTTTTGTAAGCGCGTACGTGAATTTTTCATTAGATGCGTGTGCTTTTACTCTGATTTCGTGTACGCATGTGCGATGTTAAATATAAGATAATGCCATGCGACCAGATGATGTGGTGATGAGAGTGAGAGAGAGAGAGAGAGAGAGAGAGAGAGAGAGAGAGAGAGAGAGAGAGAGAGAGAGAGAGAGAGAGAGAGAGAGAGCGAGAGCGAGAGCGAGAGCGAGAGGGAGTGAGAGAGAAAAAAGTAAGAAAATAAGAAGTCAAATACATATTTTTCGCATTCCACAACTGACAACTATTCTAAATATTTTTTTCGCTCAAGAAAAAAAAAATGTCAATCTTTCTCTTCTATTTTATGTTGTTGTTGTTGGTTTTTTTGCCTTGTTTATTATGACAAATTTTTGATGGGTAAAAGGTTATGCTACATCATCATTATCATTATTTTAAATTGAATTTCCAATCGCAGTTTTACACATTTCGACCAAAAATAGCCATTCTCTTTGACTATTTGGCCGATCTGTTTCCCTTTTGCTTCAGCTCATTTGCTGTTTTATTCCCTGTCGTTTGTATTCCCTTTTTTCTATGTATATATACAGAGAGCTCTCTGCACTATTTCTCCAGTTCTCCATGTAATGCTCTCTTTCTCATTCTCTGTTGATATTCAATGATTGCATACTGATCCAGTGAAATCCATGTATACTGAGGGAGAGCAATAGAGAGAATAAGCAATACATATAAACCATTTTTTTTACACATCGCTTAACGCTTTTTCGGGAGTGTTTCGAAGGTGTGCAAAATGAATCTTCGAACTCAATACTTAACACATGCAAAAGTATCGCATATAGTATTGATATTAAATAGCTAAAAAAGCCAAATTGAAGACCCGTATATTAATGAGATGAAGATGTGAAAACGCAACGAGTGTGTTTAAACGGAAAAAAGTGACAGGATACGAAAACGAAAAAGAAAAAAATGAAAATAAAACACTGTATAACGATGTAAATGTAAGGCAAAGCACTTGAAGTGCAAAGCAAAAGAGAGTGAAAGTTCTTGGGCCGAAATTGGAATCGCCTGGGCTTCCATACGTTATGATACGATTTGTTTTAACAGATGTAAGAGAGTTTGATGCGATGAAAATGAGAAATAATGAAAGAGAAAGAGAGAGAGAGAGAGAGAGAGAGAGAGAGAGAGAGAGAGATAGTGAAAAAGAGAGAGAGCAAGAGATGGAGAGAAAACGAAAAATGGGAGCAGCTGATTGCATATGCTTTGCTATTATATTGCATATATATGAAATGATAGCGATAGTAGTCATATTAAATTGACACACGGTGCACTTTGCATCATTTTCATATGCAAAATTGTCATAAAATACCCTTAAAGCGATATTGTGAATGTTTTTGAAAGTCTGTTGCACAACTGATGATTTACCACATATATTTCAAATGGAATAACAATATGAAATGTTTGCATGAATCGGTACATTCTTCACCAGAGAAAAGTCATTAGGTCAAATATCGCGAAAGCGCGCGACGAAAAGACACATGGAATATAAAACATAGAAAGAGAGTGAGAGAGAGAACGATATTTCAATTGAATGCTCATATAGAGATGCATCTATACACGATTCTTTACATATTTTATATATTGATTTAAAAATTCATGCATGGAATTGCTTTGTGTAATCACATTGTTTATGAATCCACGTTGCACGCGTAAATCGTCAAACAGAAAGAAGAGAGAAAACGTGAAAGAAAGAGAAAGCTTTTTCAAGCGTGCTTATATGCGAGAGCTTGTACTCTCTCCGGATTTTTGCACATAGCTCATCTTTTGCACATACATACACAAACACAATGGCAAACACACACACACACACACACACGCACACATACACAAACACTCACACATGTATATACGTGCACACAAAGAACAAAACAACACACACTCATACGTATGCATGAAAAATATACACACGCATCGCGCACCCTGTGCAGGAGACCAAAACGTGCTAACGAGCGCATGGATGCTACACAGCATACTCAAATCGTTGGTAAATATCTATGTTTTTGGTCGGGGTACATTGATGATGATAATAAAAGCTGACATCGTGAAAGTTGGGAGAGGAAATGGAAAGAGCTCATGTTTGGCCGTGCTCAAGATGAATTTTGTTGAACTTACACACACGCAAGCATCCTTCTCATCTACACATAAATACAACGAATACAAATTTAAAAATTTATATATATATATATACACAAACGACAAACACAATGATAGAGAGAGAGAAACAGTCGCGCGCTCAATTTGCTCCAAAAGCAGCATCATCATCAACAGCAGCAGTACCGAACAACACCATGGTACAATGGTTATATGGAGAAAAATCCAGAGACTTTGAAAATCACAATATTATAGCTTTCATTTCAGTAGACCTCTGACGTCAACGACGAGTGTGTTAAAATTATATTGTGCTCTCCTATCTCGCTGTGTGTTGGATATCAAAATATATATATATATATTTTTTTTTTTTTTGGTGTTCATCAAAAATTGTGTGTTTTTCGACGAAATTTCGCCTCATTTCAATCAATTTAAAACGGGATTTTAAGTTCGGCAATTATAGCCAAAAATTCGATACACATTTTAACATGTTTACTGTCAATTGTTTATAAAAAAAAAAAAAAAAAATAAAAACATCAGTCCTAACTTTTTACATCTTTTTTGGTTCATTTTTGTCCTGCAATTTGAAAAATGTATGTTTTTAATGTTGTTCGAGTTTTTGGTGAGAATGCGAATCACACGACGACCAAAAAGAAAATAAAAACAAAGAGATAAAATACACAGGAAAATCAACAGAATTTTTTCATTATTGAGACACAGGCTTAAATTCGATTGCCTAAGCCAACAATTATTTGAATAGATTTTAGATTGTTTTCAGTGTTCCTTTTCGGTTACATCATGTCATCGCGAAAACAAGCCTTGTTGTTATTTTGATTGTTTTGTCTCTTCTTTCCTCGTTGTGTTTGGTTTCCTCGCTCGCTCTCTATCTCTCTCACTCAGTCACTTTCGATTCTGTCATTGATTCTCCGTTATGTTAAATGCAACCACTATCACTTTATCGAATCGGTCAACCAATTAAAGGATCGACAATGGTTTCGATGCTAGTGCGAAATTCCAAAGTGTAATGTATACCGAAAACTGAACCGCTTAACACAGTACATACACTGTGTGTATACTCAAATCATTCAACTTACTGTTTCTATCGCTCTCTTTCTCTATCCAATTGATATATTATCAAAATCCCCCAATAATTGGATTCAATTATGATTTAACATCATCACATTTCCCAATATAAACAACTATGTATTCAGTATTTAGTTCAATCAAGTATTTTATGAAATTCATGAATTACGTTACGCGCATTTTGGATTAGACATTTCCATTCCTTTGTTTGTTTGTTTGTTTTTTTGTGTAGAAATTCTATAGTTTAATTTTCAATTAAAATGTATTTTTCTTTGCGCCGGTAAAATTTCATCATGAATAGAAAATAAATAATGTCAACGTATAAATTGATGTTGAAACATTTGGGTCGCATAGAATTGTCATCAAATGACAAGTGTTTGTTGTTCTAATTGTCATCATCTCCATGTCTCTCGGTTGCCTATCTTGCCATAGTGTTTGTATGTGAATGTGTGTTTTGGTGGTTTAACATGTAAATTCTTTTGGGCGGAACACTGGTGTCAAGTTTTCAAATACAAAAATACTCGTAAGAAGGTAAAATAGAGGCGAAAAAGAAGAAGAAGAAGAGAAAATAACCACACACATTACAAATGAAAGAGTTTTCAAATCAAAAGAATACACAGATCATACGACAAGAGTCATGAAAATCGTGATTCAAGTATCGGAAGTCATTGTAAACATCTTTTATTATTTAGTTGTATTTTAACATGAAAATGGTTCAACTTGAATGAACAGCTTTATACAAGTTATATTTGGTCACGCGTACCATTTGATTGGTTTATAGTATCAATTATGTGTGATTCATTTGGCGATTTCTATTATTTTTTCGAATGAAAAAAAAATGAATCCTACTCAAAAGTGTGTGCTAATCTCATGAATTGCATTTTACATGGGAATGTGTAGCGTAAGAAAATGCAGTAAATCTATTCCTAAAGTTGTAAATATGCATGTTGAACGTGAATTCTATTGCTGAATAGTTTTGTATAGTATTGAAAAGAGATACGAAAAAAAAATAAAATTCGAACGAGAAGTTGAGATAGAAACAGGATGAACAGAGAGAGAGAGAGAGAGAGAGAGAGAGAGAGAGAGAGAGAGAGAGAGAGAGAGAGAGAGAGAGAGAGAGAGAGAGAGAGAGAGAGAGAGAGAGTGCAAGAGGAGGAAAGAAAAAGTGGCAAGCGCACACTTTGAATGCGCCTTCATTCTGCTGTACTGTTTGTTCAGAAGCAATTTTAGAACAAACTCGTAGATACAACAAGAAAAGAAGAGAAAAAAAACGAATAGAATAGAGCGAGAAAAAAAGTAGTCAGCAACTTGCCGCACCCTCACTACTTTGTTGGCTAACATCCAACACACGTTTAATTTGGTGTGTGTACAAATGAGTTGAGATTCCCATCGTAATCCTCTCATTGTACTGGTTTCCATGTTATTATTATTATTATTTCTTCATAAGAATCAATTTTGCCTAATAAACAGAATCACCAAATCACATCATTTCGGTTTCATTTTCCGCAACCAAAAAACAAGCGATATTCTGAATAATTTACGGCTACCAATACACTGTATATAGGACCAGTGCACATAGTACACACTATAAACCACTACGGTTTCTTATATGAAAACACTTGGTTTTTAGCATGCCATTCAAATGCATTATAGATTGTGTTAGCCAATCTCAGTCAAATAAATTGCAAACTTCCATTCAATTTTCCATTGAATGCGTTTCAACATAAAAAGATCGTTCATGTTGGGTTCTCTCTCTTACTCTTTTTTTCAAAAGAAAGTAAAATGAACAAAAGGAAAATGGTTGGATAAAGCTGGCAATTTTCTTAATTTAATATGAAAATTTGATAGCGAAAACAGGCGATTATCATTTGAAAAATGAGATTTTCATTGAAAAAAAAGAAGAAAAAAGCGATCTTCATTCGAAGGAATGGCGAGAAAATATTAATTTCGTCACAAGACGGTTTATTTTTTCAACACAAAAAAAAAAAAAATGATTTAAGTTAAAATAAGCGATTTTTGTAATTTTTCGTGTGCGATATTCCACCGAAAAAAGAGTTTTAGATAGCAAACGACGTAAAGAAAAATTTTTTATTTGTTTGCTTGCCATCAACTTTTTAATTGGGACCGAAACGAAATTGTAAACCAAAAGATATATAAAGAAACTGCAACAGAAAATAGAAGTTTTCAATTTTTCCGCGTTTTTTTCGTTTATTGTTGTTGTTTTTGTTATTATTCTCTTTTTCTGTCGTTCTCTCTCAATCTCTCTCATTTGTATTCGACACAGTGAGAAATGTGAATTGTGTGGCACACAATCGAGTATTCATCGGCGTTGCATAATATATAAGCCCATGTAATTTCGCATTGTTATATATGCAGATTGAGAAACTCTTGTTCGTTTCGTTCATTCGTTCGTTCGTTCATTCGTTCGTTTGCGAACAAAAAAACCATCCCGTTTTACCAAACGGTGATAATTGTGCTTTGGCTGGTTCAACTGGCCAACATTTGTTTCTTCTCTATTTTTCGCTTTTCTCATCTCTCCAGTTTACACACACAAATAAATAAATATATGCGAAGCATCATGAGAACATGAATGCTTCGAAAAAATGAGATGAAAAAAAAAAAATATTTCGAAGCAATTATGCATCGAATAAAAGATATTTCTTTAAATATCGTCTTTCAATTCTTTTTCTTTTACAATTGGCACGATGGTTTGTGTGTGTGTGTGTGTTTGTATTGTTTGTCAAAGCCACTTAACTCTGTTCTCATTGATTCCCTTCCTCCACCCCCAATAATTGACCTTAATTATTCATTTTTCTCACAGAACTACCACACTAAGTTTGCAAATTCAAAGAGGTTTTGAGCAAAATTTCATCAGCGCACCGACAAGAATATACCTCATTATTTATTTTATCGTCCGATGTTTATTATTTTAAATGAAGCGTTTCAAGAATTTAACCGCATTCCCCCAATCGTATTTTTCCGCTTTTCATTTTTCGTTCTTTCTTTCTTCTTTTGCTAATACCGTTTTAAATCAACAGAATCATTTTTATGGGGAAAGCGAACGAAGACAAAAAAAGAAAATTACCATCAAATATTTTGGATTCTTCGTTCGTTTATGTTGTGTTGTGTATAAACCTTTTTAATTCGAAACAATGCAGAGGTGGGTTGTCTATATTTCATAGCCAAGCAATTTACATTGATCCAAAGTAATAAAAACGTTTAGATTTTCTGTTTAATACGCTGAACATGAGCTTGAAATACTTCAACCTTCGTTGTTTTCGGATTAAGTGCTACATTATTTGTTAAGCGAAATGAAATATTGAAAGAAAATTCAAAAAAAAGGAGAAAAAAAAACAGAAAAACAAATAAACAAACATTGAAAAGAAAGTTATGAATACAGTCACAAAGCGAAAACAATCATGAATTTTTGCTTCATTTGCATATAAAAATACGGATGCATTTATATGAAACAGAGAGACGAGACGGCGAAAAACAACAAAATTAAAAACGCGATTTGGTTGGCAACATTTAACACAAAGGGCTTTTGTTGTGGAAAAATAATACAAATGAGGGCAAAGAGTTCCAATTTAAAAAAAAGTCTATTTTGAAGATGATTTTTGGTCTCACTTGTTTTGTCAATCAACAGCTACAACAATGAAACATGATATAACCGGACACTCACATTCATCTGATAGTTATTGGCATGAAGCATAATTCGATATGAAAATTGAGTAAGATAGAAAGAGCGAGAAAGAGAGGGCGGTACCCCTTCGCCTTTTCATTGTTTACCCGATTATAAAGAGTCCATATCAAAATATTTATACATGTCGATGATTTTTGGCATCGATTCGAATCCGATTATTATTAACAAACAAAACGGTTAAACATTGTTATTCCATAATATTTCATTGTTCAAAATTGAAAATATGTGGAAAATATACAATATTGTATTCGTCTGTGTCTCAATTTTTCTCCCATTATTGTCCTCTCAATCAATAATGCCTGTTGATTTTTGTGTCAAAACAATATCGATAAAAAAAAAATAAAATCTGAATCATTGCTATTTACTTGTCATAGGCAGTCTACTAACCAAATTAAATAAAGTACAAAGAAATTGACAAAGGAGGAACGCTAAAATATACATATAGAATATATGTATATGTAAGAAAGAATAAAAATCAGTTTAAAACAAGTGTATGTATGTTTCATAAAGTCCTCAATGCAAACGTGGTTTAAAAAGAATTAAGGGCTAAGCAAATATCCACACACACAGACACACACACGCACTCACTCACTCACTCAAATTCACTGAAAATCAACCACCCGAAACGTACGAGATAGGTGTTTGATTTGTACGGACCAACGAAACGAAAAATAACGCGTACTAACATTACCAAATATAAGAAAAATCAAAAATAAAAAAAAGAGAAAAAAAAAAGAAAAAAAAAAAGAAATAGAACACGAAAATCATTTGTTACATTTGTTGTCAACATACGGGTTTACCATTTTAACGGTGCAGTCGTCGTCGATCTAGTGTGTGGCTGTGTGTGAATTAGAATAAACGAATAATACGCGTAAATGGCGAACAACGAAAAAGCGCCAGACGCATCTGGCGGTGCGGTTCCAGCCAGTAAGCCATCGCCCAGCAAATCAGCAGGTAATAATCGACAATATGACAAAAGATATATTATGATGACAGATTTGGTTTCATTTTTTTTTAACTTAGCATCGTACTGAGAGAGCTACCCTGGTTTCTCAATAGAAATGAAAGCGATCAATTGAATATAGTGTGTGCACACTCGCTCACACACACACACATTGTTTAAATACATGTTTTTGTGTGCATAATGTTTATTTACATTGCTCCATTGTACATAGAGGTGGTTTGATGATAAAAGGAAGAGTGTGAGAAAGATGGAGCTTCTTTCATCAGGAAACTTTAATATTCACTTGTGTTTGCAAAATTGTGCTTGCTAATCTGAAATCACATTTTAGTTTGAAAACTCTGCGCACATTGACTAGAACTTGAAAACGGGAACAACGTTCAGCTAGACATGGTAAAAATGAAAATTTTCAATAAATTTGTCACTTGTTCACAGTTGAGCAGCACGAAATTTATCACATCAGGCATTGATTTCGAACAAATGTACTTTTCAACCAAAATTTCAATCTTCGAAACATATATAAGTATATGCATAACAAATTTTCAATTTTTAACGCACCACGAGGAGCAAACATTAACCACACAATACCTCGTTAATGATTTTAAATTGAAAATGACAAAATAACGAAATAGTAGGAAAATTCACATCCATTGACATCGCAGTCAAAATGTCATCAAAACACTTTGACTGGTTTGTCAGTTTGCGGTGAACTTTGGAAAAAGTTCCCTTCATATTAGGAAGTACAAATGAAAAACGAAAATAGATGAAAATCAAAAAGATAAAGAAAAATTAGAAAATTAGAAAAACCAATGGGACAAATATTTGCGATTTCTTGTTGTTTTTTTTTTTTTTGTTTTCTCTTCTTATTTTGGCGTTATCAAGAACTTGTAAAAATAAATGGTCAAAATGATTTAAAAGCTTTGAAATGTTTTGATGTGTTGTGCGCAATATAAATTTGACGCAATACTATTGATGGAGAAAAAAGTAAAACGAAGATGAAGAAGAGAGAGAGAGAGAGAGAGAGAGAGAGAGAGGGAGAGAGAGAGAGAGAGAGAGAGCAGAAAATGTTGAGCAAAATGTTGATTGTAATCATTACCATAAAAATGACACATTCTTTGCTTGAAAATTCGTTAGGGATTCTTGATGGATTGCTGTTTCGTCTAATCAAATTACGGATACATTGCGTGCGAGACACATTTTTGTTGTTGTTTTTTCCTGCGAATAAGTCCATCTGTCGAATATTTCAAAGGAAAACTACGCTTAGTACTCTATACTCAATGTGAATGAAATAAATATGATTTCAACCTCAGACACTGACACAGTTTGGTCGTATATGCGTTTGTACAATGCTCTCTATCAATTCTTGGCACAATACATCACAATTTGTTCCTTTTTTTTTGCTCCTTTTTCGTCAAAATGCACGTGTTAGCGAGGTTTTTCAAACGGCGTCATGCAGTCTTCATTCCTCTCTCAACTCAATGAAATAAAATAACAAAATGACAATCGATTTGATATATATTCGATTCAGAGTATATGTGTGTTTGTTTGTTCATAAAGCCATGACATAACCAAACACACAATTTTGCTCGTTTGAAACGAGCGCAGTAATAGTTGAAAATGATAACTGTTTTTTTTTTTCTTTTTCGTTTTTTTCCCTCCCATTTCTTTCAATTCAATGCCGAACGAGAGCGAATCCTTTGGCATTGCCATCATCCAATGATGATGACAATCCATAGTTGCCGTTGGTTTGCCTTCATTTTCCATTATCATACATTTAAATTCATCCACGTTTAGCATATTCAATGGAATTAACCATAGCATGTGTATTAATAGTGACAGTAGCAAAATTCATGAATATGTTTATTTTACGGGCATGTGCGCCTCTCTCCATCTCTCTCTCCCTCTCTCTCCTTCTCTCTCCTTGCCCCCATCCCTTTTCCATTCATTTAATTCTTTCCCTCCCATTTTTTATCTCTCATCTCTCTCTCTCTCTCTGCATTTTACTTAAGCTTTGTAACATTATTGTGCAAATGTTATGATAAATTTGAATGATATAAAACGATGACGCCAAATAAAACGAGCATACCCAACAACAACAACAACAACCATATTTCGTTGTGGCAATTACACACACGTTTTCAATGTTTTTTCATCGAATCTACCGCGCCACTTTCTATATGCATTTCAGCAAACCGAAAAGAAAATAAAAAAAGAGATGAGAAGTGAATAAAGAAGAAACAACATACTCTCGCACTCGCACTCGCATTCGCATACACAAACAAAATCATTTCCACGTTATTTTCCCAGATTGGTGTTGCTTCTGTACGTTGATCTCGTTCAACTGTGCATGTACACTTGACAAAAACCGTCTATTTTCATCACATATGAAACACATTCAATAATGTGTAGTATTAATTATGCAAATATCAAAAACAATTCTGATGATCTCTGTACATTTTCAACACTTTACATCGAATGCATATCTTGAGTGTTGTTCATTGTTGTCTGGTTCAATTCTTTTCTTAGAATGAAAGAACGAACGAATGAAAGAAGATAAAGGAGAAGAAGAACAATAAGAAGAAGAAGTGAAATAACACGATTTAAAATTTTAATAAATGTTGCGATTCGGTGTGTTAAGCCATGTGTAGAACAAGAGTTTGCGTTCTCATGTAAATTATATGTGTAAAAACCGTTGAACGTCAATGATGAAAATTATCGATTTTTTTTTTTTTGCATCGCACTTTTGAACATCCAAAAGATGTATGCTTCCGATTTATACATAGAAAAATGTATTTAAAAAAACACATTGCTGTTGGAGTTTTCATTTTTTTTTACGAAAGGATTGATTACATTTAGTCGCATTCTCAGATGGAACATTCTGTTGAAGGTGAACTTTGTCAAGTACGCAGCAAGTATCAAGTAGTAACATTTCGTCGTTGATATAGATTGAATATATGTATGAGAAAGAAACATCCGATGTTTTCTGAGGTCGCTAATCGTTAGCGGACAATGTATCATTAGAAAATTCATATTTCGAATGGGATCGAACCAAACCGATTCGTAGGTCATCAGCGGTTACATAATGTCATTGTCGATTCAATTTCTTTTATTTGTTTATTGATTCGAACGTCACACTCTCAGTAAACGTGAACGTATTTTATATGTGTGCTCTTTTCCTTCAATTTTTCTCGCTCTTTCTCCCTTTCTCTCTTTCTCTCTTTCTCTCTCACTTTGTGTTTCACTATCTTGTTCTCCTTCATTTCATCTCCTTTTCTCCAGTCTGTTGGCCATTTTGACGATTGTTCTGAACGTATCTTTATATATGTTGAAACTATCGATTCGTCGATGTTCAACATAAAATAAATGATGTATTATCAGTTGAATGGAAGTTTGGCGTTGAAACCATTTAGTTACTTAATCGATCATTCTGATCTAATAGTTAGATTCAGCCAAACATTACACAACTGTTTGGAGAAAAAAAAGAAGTAAGGATGGAAAAACAGTAAGTTCGTTGAGACGCAATGTTGAATGACAATGATTCGATTATTTTATGTGTGTGCGTGTGTGTGTGTTTTCATCTTTTACTTCGATTTTTTTTTTCAGTTACACTCGTTCATTTCATTTCACAGAGCAGTGAATATCTATTTTACACAGAAATAAAAAAGAATGAGAAGAATAGAGAGAGATTGAGAGAAATGAATAGAGCAAGAGAGATTTAAAGAAAGAGAAAGAGAGAGAGAGAGACTGAGGGAGGATAAAAAAGAGAATATTCCGATTGTTCAGTAATCCTATTCGTTTCATTTTTTTCTTTGTTTCGACAACGCATTTTCAACGCATTTTATATTCAACTATTGTTGGGTGAATGTTGTCTCGATGTCATGCCAAATCCGCAGCGACATTGTTGTCTATATGTTAATGAAATCTGTATATCCTTAATATGCTCTAAACGTATACAGCACATACAAAACTGGCTCATGACTTTCGCACATAATGGTGTTTTTTGGACGAAAAACATACGTTGAATGAACATACAAAAAGCAGTCATCTGATAAGCTAGTGCCGATTTTGTTGTCTGTGAACATAATTAGCTGCGTCTCAACGAATCATTTCGAATGGTTATATCATGGTAACAGTGAGAGAGGGTGTGAGGCGAGAGTGGGAGAGAGAGAGAGAGAGAGAGAGGGAGAGAGTGTGTGTGTGTGTGTGTGTGTGTGTGTATCATCACTTGTGTTCCGATATATATCAACTTTGACACGGTCACGGCCCGACAAAATTATGATTTCACTCTAAGTGTGTCCGTACTTTTCCGAATTGAATACATACAGTTAGAAAATGTTCGATTTTAATTGGTTGCTTCTTTTTTCGCTCTGAATTTTTCCAACTGTTTGCGATTTGTCATTGATCAATCTTATATTATTTTAGTCCGGAGGGTTCAAGGTACTCGTAATTACACAACAACAAAATCATTTGAAATAGGACCCCGAAAAACCTGACGAGGATCAACATTCACATTTTTTACTTCTGCATAGGGGTTTCTCGCTCTCTGTACTGTAGTATTTCCATATTCATCAACATTTTAGCAGACACTTTCAGAATGTGGGATGCTTAAGAATCAAAAAGTCGTTCGGTTGTGCACAGTGCACATAATCTACTTTTCAGGAGAAAGTGTCACGCCGCGCCTTTTTCAATGGATTTAATAAGACAAATTATCGTCAACAACTTATATTTGCAATTGAAACAAATTGAAGACGGTTAAAAGCTCATTTTTGGGGTAAAAATGATGAAAAGCTCATTTTTAACCAAAATAATAGAACTCATTGAATTTTCTTTTCAAACAAAGGTACGAGCGAAACGTAAATGGGACTTCAAAATGGGACAAGAAAAAAAAAGAAATGGGAAATATTGAATATAATGTATGAATTTTCTACTTTTTAGTCACAAGTTTGTGTATATACAGTGAAACCATCTCTTGAATTAGCCCAAGAAATTTGATTCGGGTCAACCATTTTTCGATTACATATTTTGTTAAGCGAAAAGTCAAAAAAAAAAAAAAAAAAAAACGAAACAAGCACAAAACTAGTTTTCAGAGCCAAGTTCTTCAAAAGTATATGGAGCACAATGGTTATACTTAACGTACGCAAAATGCTTTTTGAGGCAATATAAGAAATGTTGTTTTTGTTTTTGATGTAAGCATGTCGCAAATTGCAAATTATTTTCTCAAACAATTCTTCTTATGTCGATGTACGGGAAAAGAAATATGATTTCTTTCTTTTTTTTTAGTTTGAAATGTGCCCGAAGTAAGCATTTGCCCAGGGCATTTTGTATCATTATTTTTTCGTTTTCTTCTCTTTTTCTTGTAGCCAAACCAAATTTTCAATTGGAATTTGTGTGTGTGTGTGTGTGAATGCGCTCATCGTTGTGAATATTCAAGCGAAAATTCATCCTTCATTGTTATTTTAACTTGTATTTAATTTGTATTTTCACAATTCAAAAACTGATGAACAACAAAATAATAATGGCACTTTTTGTTGCTAGCTGTGGGACAGCCGGTCGTACCTGAACTGACCATTTCTTGCGGTTTTCAAAAAACCCACAATGAAAAAAAACTTCAGTTTTTGTTTATGAAAATAATTGGGTTGCTGTCAGCCACTCTACTGAAATCATCTTTCATTGTTATTTTCGTCATAAATAGTCATTTTATATGTAAAATTGTTTTGCACAATTTTTCATCGAATCAGTTTGCGCATCCTCGTCCAAAACATTTCTTATAATATTCTGTGTAATAATTCCATAAATATATACAGAATAACTCTTGTCGAGTCATATCTGAATTATTTTTTTGCTTCTGTTTCACCAAAAAATTGATTTTTGCCATTGTATAGCCACATAAATTTTTTCTTCTTCGCCATTCACCAAAAATAACAAAACCAAAAATGTTGGTTGCTTTCGAAAAATATATATATTCACTTCAATGACATTGAACATAAAATGAACATTGTAAACAGTGTTCCGAAACCAGTATTTATTTTATGTATGAAAAGAAAGAATGAACGGAAAAATTGCTATGAGTTTATTGGCTTTTGAAAAATTGGGAATAAGATTAGGATTGCGCTGCATTACAAGTTTAAAGCTTAATATCAGGATCTAGCATTTAAACCAATTATAGTCAGAAAAATGGCTCGTCATTTTATAGTGGGCAATTTTGTAATGTGAATCAAAATGATTGCATTTCGGTAGTTCGTGTGAAAAATGTGAAAAAAATGTTTCCATTCGTATTTTGCTCATAAAATATTCATCGATGAAATGGCCCAATGAGCTACATATCATTTGACGGTTTTGAATAAGTCGAGAATGAGGGAAAGAGAGGAAAAAATAGGGAATGGGGAGAAAGTGAGTGAGAGAGTGTGAGAATGATAGAGAAAAAGAAAAGCGAAAGAGTGAGAAAAACATAAGAAACTTTTACATCGAAATATACGACCTTCGACAAAGTTTTTGTAATTGTCAAGGCAGTGAAAGACTGCGTCTGAATTTGGTTATTTGCTATTTCTTGTTCGATATTTCGTTCTTTCTCTCTTTTTCTCTCTCTCTCTCTTTCGTTTTTTTCTCATTCTTGACGAAAAAGAAAAAATTATGGCAATCTCGACACATTCGAAAATTTTCGTATGTTTTGCAGAAAAAAGAAGAACAAGAAAAACATCCAAACCACGGAATAATTTGTTTAATGCATGACGATTTTCTAGTGTATAGCGTCGCTGAAAACATGGTGGAAACGTGACAAAAATCAACAAACAAGACACAATTCCATCAAATAAATAAAAAATAGGCCGATCAAACCCAATATTTCTTCTCTGTTATTTTTTTTTTCTTCTCTCATTTTCTCGCTGCTTCTCTTCTTCTCGCACGTATTTTCTATTAAGCGTCTTAAATCCTCTTACTCTTTTTTAAATGGGCAAACAAAGTTCTGAACAAAACTACTCTATACAGTCGAACCACACACACAAACTGTCATGTATGAATACATTTGATATTCCTATTATTTGTCCTTTGTTAAGTTTTTCAAAATGATCAGAGAGCAGATATAATTTGTCGAATGGATGAACATTTGATGAGATTAGAAAGTTCATTTTACACCATTTTGTTTCAATGCCATTTTCGAAGCGGAAACTGCAATTGTCTATATCAGAGACGACTACTGTTAGCAAATCAAAATTTTAAACAAAACCAAATGAAAAATACTCGGAAATTTGACATTTGAGTTGAGATTTCATTGTTTTAAAAGCTTGATGTGATTGAAGTCTCACATGGCATGGACCAAATAATGGGAAACGAAGATTCAATTTTATGGAATGTTAGTGCTCTTTTGATGAACAACTCTGCCACAACAATGCCATTATATTTTACTTTGAAATAATTTAAATAAAATAAAATCCTTTATTTTTGCCAACTTTTGAATGTCAACGAATGTACTACTATGGGCAAAAATTAAGGTGAATTTTTAATTTAAATTTCGCGTGCTAACACCTATTCGGGCTAAAAAAATTTTTTTTTTTATATTGGCACAACTGTTATTGACGTATTGCATAGTTACGTATAGTTATGTCTTGTGTTTTCTAAACGACTAGAAGTGTTTTTGGCGATTTTTACAATGTTTGATTTTGTTTGTGAAATGAAATTTCGGTCGCGGATTATTTTGAAGGCGATGAAATTGATTTAGAAGAATAAATAAAGATTTTTCATTTTGCAACAAAATTCACCTCAATTTTTGCCCATAGTAGTACACATTTCACATCAACATTTTTTTAAACAATGCAATTTGATTGGTGCAAAAATAAAATTTTGTTTTTTTTTTTTTTTTTTTTTGAAGAGAAATTTCACTAGATTTTTGCTGTAAAACATTTTGAAATATATTACAACAATATGTTCAATTATGAACGGGCGCGCGAGTGAGAGATTCACAGAAAGAAAAAGAAGAATGAAAAAGGACTCCAATGAATTCAGCTATCGACAAAAATGGCTAAAGAGAATGGTGCTCGATGCATGCAAGAGTATAATTCAAGCGCAATTCATGTGTTATTCATGCTCACAGAAGAATACGAAACTAGAAGTGACTTCTTGATATTCTCACTGAGTTCTATATACTTGAAAATGAGATCACTCTTTCCATCTCTCACTCGCTCATTTTTCCACACACACAAACACAAGGTCGACCCGTTTTAATGAAATTTGTTTGAAAAGCAATGGAAAAATGCATTCGTTGAAATGTAAAATAAACATATATACTCCCGTTATGGTTTCTCATCGTCCGGGTAAAATTAATTTCGTGAAAATGAATTTATCCGTTTTCTCAAAATCATTCTCTCCCTCTCTCACTCTCACCTCTCTCTCTCTCTCTCTCTCTCTCTCTCTCGCTCTCTCTCTCTCTCTTTTTTTTTCTCTCACTATTTTGATATTTCCTTGAAAATAGACAAGATAGAATGTTGCACGAGAAAGCTTATTTTGCGATTCATGAACAGACAGACAAAGCGATTGAGAGGTTTAACATACTTAGTGTCCTGATGGTTCAATAAAGGAGCAAGTGTGTACAGGGGTGTGCTGTATTGCGCTATGTCCATGAAAGCAAATCCCATAAAAAAGTGCTTTCAATTCAGCCTGCAACTGAGATTAAGTTGTATTTCTCTATCGACAATTCCATACGAAATCGAACAATTTTATTTTAAACAGAAATGCTCGCCAAATGAGAATGAGTGAGCATATCGAAAGTTCAGTTTTGAGTGAGAATATCGAAACCCATCTATAGCCAAGATTTTGTGTCGGCATATCAAACCCCAGAGTTGAAATTGAAATTTAGCTGGAAATCAAGACCAATACTCTTCAAAACTCCTAATATTTTCGTAAAATGTATTAAAAATTTGTACCTATTTCAATTTCGCCCACAAAAGCTCATCCACAAAAAAAAAATTGTTCGATTTTAAATGGAATTATCACTTTGTGTGTCGTTTTTTTGATTATTCTACGGATATTCACTATAAATTGATCGCCATTTGCTTGATGCGATTGCACCGTATACATTGAAGACAAGTAACGAGATATATTTTTAGTTTAGTTGTCTTTGGTTTATTGAGCCGTCCGAGTTGTCATCTTGCACGATCAGCTCATGATTCTCCTCAATTTCTCATCTTTCGTCAATATTCTCTTCCCTTTTCATCATGCTCTCTTTTTCCCTCGCTCTCTGTCTCTCTCTCACTCGTTCCTATTCATTTTTTCCGACTTTTCTCAATCCATTTCTCTTTCGTTGTCTTCCTTCCTTTCTGTTCATTTTCTTTTTTCTTTTTTGTTCTTCCCTATTAAACACACTGAGCGCAATTTTTCACATTGCAATGCATTTTAAGTAGGTAAAATGGCTTGTACACATTTAAAATGTATTGCATTGACATTTTGTTTTTGCTTTGTTGCTGTTTTTATAATCTTTCATCGTGCACGTTTTCCGTGAATTGTTCGCATAATATTGGCAACTATAAATGTCATCATATTGAAAATTACGTTTCTCATGTTCCAATGTATCTCGTCAATCAAGAGACAACAAAATGAATTTTCTTCAATGTAATTCGGTCAATGAAAATAAATGTATTCAAGTAAATGGTACTTCTTTCGTTCGATTTGATACAATTTTTTTCTTGTTTGTGTTTCACTACAGTTTGTTTGTTTGTTTTCTGGGTTTTCTCTCTGTGTGCGACAAATGGAATGATTTCAAGCACACAACAACCTCATTTATATGCCATGACATTTTCTTCAAACTGATATTGTTCAAACAAAATACCGAATTGACAATGAAATGAACGATTTATATTTTTTTTTTTATTAATCAAACGCAATAAAACTTACTAAATTTCAAGCTGAACTAATGATATTATTGTATCCCAAATAGGCACCAAATCGAATAACATAAAATTTATATTATCTTTCATTCGATCATTTCAAATTATTCGAAATACTTCAAGTATTGGCAAATGTATCAATCTTGTTACTATGTACGCATTGCGTACATGCACGAATTATTTGCATAAGTTTTTATTTATTTTGTGGTTTTATTAAATGTTCGAATGATAAATATCACATTATTGCTCAAATTTAAGCTCAGGTAATATGCAACATAAATGTCACTTTAATGTGGAATGGTTGCGTCAACGCGGTGAAAACTAACACAAATATTTCAATATGTGGGTTCAAAATGAATTTATGGCTTGAAATGACAAATATAAATTCCTCGATATAAGTTCCAACACCGGTCATCAAGAGCGTGCATGATCATGACCATTTTCCATAAATGCTTGACTTTTTTTCATTTATTGAATCCCTAAATCTATAGATTTACATCAAGCTTTCAACACATTCGTTTTGTAAATGTGCATAACGAAATGCTATTTTCGAAATGCTTAAAATCCAGTTTTATTTTTTTGAAAAATTGAATTATATTTTTTTCAGAATGTGGCAAAGATGGTTTTTTTCGAACATTTTAAAAACCACAAATAGAGACAAAACATGTACAGAATGTCTGTTTTGCGATGATAAATGTGATAAACACATGTGTATCCTTTTGGGCGGACGGAAAAGCAAAAAGAAAAAAAAAAGTAGACAGAATAAATGGCTTATTCGGAAGAAAAACTTTGCTTTTATACTTGTTTGATGCTTTTCATTAAGTATTTCCGTTTAAAATATGAGCACATTGAAAGAGCAACAGAAGAGGATACACATAATATTAGTTGTGAATTTATGGCAATCATCAGCTGATGATTCTAGAATATCACTTAATTTGATATTTTCCGTTCATCAACAAAATGTTTGTGACGAAATTGCTATTTTTTTTTTTTTTTGCTTAATCTCCCTTACTCCCCTTTTTCCCTTTTTCATTTTTTCTCTTTCTTTCTCATGCTCACCCTCACTGCGTTTTCTGGGGTATGATTTCGTGAAAAAAAAAGACTTTTGGAAATTGTGGTTATGTGTTTTATGCAAAACATATGAAGAAATATTGTCGACAAAACGAACAGTGGTATCTCATCAAAACGATACATCTTTCATGTATTCAGCAAAATTTTTTGTCAATTTGTCGAACGCCGTATGCTTTTTATTATAGCGGAAAAAGCACAAATTAATGGTAAATAATAAAACATAAATGTAGCAATACAACGCTAAAAAGAGAATATGGCACAGTGGAATGTATACGATGAAAATCGTTTCTCTTTTCACAACGAACAAACAAACGAACTAACGAACGAACGAAAAAAAAAAATTATTCAACAAATTATTATTTTAATTCATGCGAATATTGCGTGGTATTGCCTACTATTATAAGTTTTTGCCAGTTTGTGTTGCATAACATTCAAGTGTATGTTTACTTTGGCAGCAGAAAAAAATATACGAACATGAATTTCCACTTTGGTTTTCCATGTAATTGAAATGGTTTTTCATCGAAAATGTGTCAATCGACGGAAAAACACTGTAAAATACTTGAAATACCAAATTTTTGTTCGCCCCTTTTGTAATGCACAACCCAAACAACAATTAATAAAATTTACCACAAACCAAGATAAAAGATGTGAATTTCGATTAGAATTACAAAAAAATTATAAAAACATCTTTCCGGAAATAAAAGAAAATAAAATTCAATTCAAATTATTCGAAGAAGAGTGGAAAAGAAAAACATCATCACGCAAACAAAAAAACGCATTACATTTATGATGAATGCTGACATGCCCGAACAAAAAAAAAAAAAACAAAATAATTTATATACATATTTCTTGATAACATAATCTTGAGGATAATCTTTTGTAATAAATCAACCGAAAAATGCGAACGCGACGACAACGAGAAGAAATGCACGAAAAATACAGCAACCACTAATTTTGATCTTTATTTTTACTTTTATCTTTACAGCAGAAGCAACTGACGACCAACCATTCGTTCCGAATAATGAAAAATCAACTGAATATGATCCCAATTTGTATCTCTACTCAGTGAGTATTAATAGTTTGTTATTAATTTTAATAAATCAGAAATGATGTGTGAAATTTGCATGCAAAACGCTTCTACAAAATAAAAACGGAAAATGAAAACAAATATGAAATTCACACGGAAAAAATACTCGCATTTCGAGTAGCAAATTGCTTTTTCTTTTTCGTCTTTGTTTCTTTGCTTTCTTTTTCTTCTTTTTCATCTTGTAATCATATTTAAATCCATTTTGTGTAAAATTGTGTGTGTGTGTGTATGGCTATGACTGTGCGAAGTTTTGTTGTTTGTGTATATGTGTGTCTCCGATTAAAATGCCATTAAATGTGCAATACGGGTTTGATAGCGAGTCACAACGATTCACTTTAAAATCGATTGTTGTGAAACTTAAGATGATAATTTATATGATTAAAGCGTTTAACCAATAAACCATGACTATAAAATTCGATGCTGCATATAAAGTGTGGTTGTCTCTTTGGCTCATGCACTTTTTTTTCCTCTATTTATCCATCTCCCTCTTTCTCTCTCTTTCTCTCTCTTTCTCTCTCTCTCTTTCTCTCTCTCTTTCTCTCTCTCTCTCTCTCTCTCTCTCTCTCTCTCTCTCTCTCTCTCTCTCTCTCTCTCTCTCTCTCTCTCTCTCTCTCTCTCTCTCTCTCTGTGTGTGTGTGTGTGTGTCACTTGCGCTCTCTTTCTCTACCTCTCTGTGTCCTTCTGTCTATTTATCTAATGCTCTCTGGCATAAGCCAATGCCGAGAGACTTTTTAAGATAGCTATCATATATGCGGTAAACTGTTGTAAACCGGAATTTATGTATGAGCAAAAGAAAACTAACAGTATTTTGTGTGAATCAAATTTGATAGCATTACGATGGAGCCTTTTAGTTACAAACATAGACAAAGTTACCCATTTGACATTTACAAACTGACTATTTACCGAATCGAAACTTTCATGGTTCTTCACTCCCTCCCTCCCTTCTCAATCTTTTTCTAACAATTTATGTGTTTTTTTTTTCTTTCTACTTTTTTAGGATGAGATCGAAACTCGCCCACGAGTGTCAACATTTGTATCGTCATTTGTTAACTACCAGAATACGATTCCAGCCGCTACAGATCCAGATGCAAAACCTCCGGCACCTTCAGCTCGAATGGGTAAGGCGTTTTTATTTAGCCTCAATCTCATGATACTCATCATGTAATATCCGAAAATGCATAGCATTTTTTTCTCTCTTCTTCTTTTTTTTTTTGAACATGGATCACATTTTTTATTTATTCACTCACATTTGTATCCCATTTTTGTTCAAAAATTCTCATGGAATAAACATGTCACAATTTTTTCTATTCTTTTTCTCTCTCACTCACTCTTTTTTTTCCCAACAGGCACATTGATCGGTGTTTTTTTGCCATGCATTCAAAATATATTTGGTGTTATTCTATTTATTCGTTTAACATGGGTTGTTGGAACGGCTGGTGCTATTTGTGGTTTTCTCATCGTCCTTTGCTGCTGTTGTGTGGTAAATACATTTTAATTCATTTGATTTGCTCTCGTTGCAATTTAAAACTGAGCAGTCCAAATGTGTGTGTCTATTCGCATGTGACCAAACATGGCTTGGCTTCACTATTCAGAACATATTTGATAATGCGTTATTTCAATGGGAAAAAAATGGACAAATGTGAAAAGGAAACATGGGAAAATTCTTTTCATTTGACTCGCTCTCTGTCGTTCTCCCGTTTATCGTTTTTACGTTTGCCATGCAATTTATCAATTTAATGGACTGTATGATTTGATAACAATTTGCTGAGATTCAATTAACGCACATATTACCCAGCAACATAAAGCCTCACATTTTCACGCAAATCATACAAATCAAATCTTTTCCATTTTTCCATTTGTATTTGTCCAACATCAAAATGATGTGTTGAATAAATACATTTCTGATGTTTGCATTGAAATTAGGCCAATTTTTCAACTAATTTCTACGATATACAACATATATATTTATTGAATAATGTTTTTGGCGATTTTTTTCCGCCATTTCAAACACGGTTTTGGAAACACAATTTTATGTTGTATTTTCATGGAAATTTACTTAATCAAAATAAATCAACGAATTATGAATTTATGAAGAATTTTGCATATTTTCAGTTCAAAAAAAAAAAAATTCGCATTTAATGCACAATAAAAGTATCCTTTTCAAATTTGAGAAATATTGCACCATTTCCACCCCAGTGGAGAAAATTCATATATTGAAATTCATTGGAGAAAATTACCGAATTTTCGAACGTTTTTTGTTCATTCATTTAAAAGTTCAGAAATAAAAACATTTATTTATCCATTTACAGACAATGTTAACGGCCATTTCGATGTCTGCAATTGCTACAAATGGTGTGGTGCCGGCGGGCGGGAGTTACTTCATGATATCCAGGTAAAAATATATTTATTTATCGTGGTATGAATTTAATTTACATGCACATTCTATCAAAAATTGTTGAGTGGGTTAAAAGAAAAGTTCTAATTAAAAACCAAAATCAAAAAGTAATTAACTCGTTTTGGAATTGAAACAATTTTCAAAAATGAATTCAAAATTAATTCACTGAACGATTATTCGTTGGTGTTTTTGTGTAAATAAATTTGGATCAATAAGAGAATATTTTACCGAGAGTACAGCAATCAATCAATTGGTGGATCCATTTGTGACCGTCTGTCAAGCCAATCAACTGGAATCGAATCCTGAACGCCGGATATCGCATTGCATGCATTTTAACACACACACACACACACACACACACATCCATGCTCAAATCATACACACATAAGCGAAATGTACGTGCTTGCAAAACAATTGTGGTTTATAGTCAGCTGTCAATTTGCCACCGATCGATTTGGTTTGATAACTTGAAATGAGCGCTTAAAATTGTTGCTTTGTTTATTCTTTTTTTTCCTATTGTTATTTTGGCATTTATCGACTACCGATACTCAATTAAGAAGTAAAAAAAAGACACTCAATAACGCAAACACAAAAACGATCGGAAAATTCGAAAAGTTGAAAAGTGAAATAAAAGACCACAAAAATACAAATACAAAAGCTTCGATTATAGGTACAAACATTTCAATAAATGCTATTCACAACAATGTTTGGAATTATAATGTGGCAACATTTACTGTTTAAATTGAATTGCCTCGAAGATTATGTATTATTTTCATAATGATTGAATATGCGGATAAGATCGATCTCTTAATACTATTTCAGCGTAAGCTTATTGAATGATTTGATGATGCCAGACAATTAATATTGAATGGACATCATTCAAAATTGTTTCTCTTGCTCACTTTATTCCTTGCTCTCGCTCGCTCAATGCAAATGTCAAAAGCTAATCAGAAAATCACCGGATCTAACTCTCACGAATGCGTACATTTTTACTAATATTTCAAAATGTACGCATTCGTGAGAGTTGAATCTCCCTAGCCTAACATTGATAACACTGTGCAACTAAGACTCTACGGTTTTGGTATCAATAAAAATAATATTGCTTGGCGCCCTCTGGTGAGTGCCAGGACATATAAGTTTGGAAACGCTGCTAAGCAGAGCATGTATTTGGATATTTACATCTGACTGGATATTTTTATCTGGATATTATATCCAGATATCGTGATTAATATGTGACCTGTGGTGAAATTCTGACTACTTTCCGCAAAAATGGTTCGGAAAGTTTGTTTGGGTCACGGCCATAGAATAATTTTTTAGTTAGGCCACAACAAGAATTCCACCACAGGTCACACATTTACCACGATATCTGGATATAATATCCAGATAAAAATATCCAGCCAGATGAAAATTTCCAAGTACAAGCTCTGATTTTCTATTATATTTTTTTTTTTTACAAAAAGAACAATTATTTTTCTATCGGTTGCTCCTTTTATTCAATTTATGAGCAATGACCTTTTTAAAAACAAAAAAAAAAAATTGATTTATTATAAATTAGATGAAAAAAAATTAAGTTTCAATCAGATTTTAACTATCGGTCGGAAATTCAGTGTTGCATTGTGTAATTATATTATCAAAACGATATTTGAACGATGATGATTAGGTCAAATGTTAAACGGCTTCAATTTCATAATAATCATCGCGCATTAATTTTATAATAAGATTAAATACGGTACAATATAAACATAATTCGATCGAATTGTGTAGAATCCGATTATAAACCATTGTCGATTGCAAATGCATGAATTATGGAAATTGTAACTTCTTCTTCTTAAAAAGAATATTAGGGGACAAAATACATTTTTCCTTTTAAAATTAGGACCAGAAAAAATGTGTTTGAGGGAATCGAAGGCATTTGCTAACAATGACAAATAGCAACTGATTAATTTGAATATCAAAAGTTGTCCAGATTTTTTCATCCAACACTAAATTTTGATTTTTCTTCTTTTACTCCTTCTTCTTCTTCTTCTTTTTCTTCTTCTTGTTTACCGGGGTTACATTCTAAATCGACATCCTTGTGGCGACATTCTATTCATGCGAATCTAATGGGCCTTTTGTTCGAGTATTCCACTTTTCGGAATGGTGAAGGTTCAACATGATAAATAGTTCTAGTTAAATGAACGCAAATATTATATGTTGAATAAAAATTCAAATGGATTCATATGGCATATTGTAGCTCAACAAATTTCTCTATGTCATTTCCTTTTCATTGCCTTTTACTTTCGATTTATATGGGACCCCTTCTCTTTGATAGAAAAATAGAAAGAAGACACACACTTTCTCTTTAGCTCCTCAATTCAAAATATAATCTTTTGGTGTTTTTCATGTTACCTTTATTTCTCATCCTCTTTCATCAACATGCTTAAAGCTTTTTCACTATTTTCCTATTTTGGAAATAATTTTCTATCTCTATTTTTCTGCTTTTATCTTTTCATCTTTCTCATTCTCAAATTCATGGCATACATATTTCTCCTTTTTTTGAAAATATAAATAATTCATTAATGATTTCGCTTTCAAAATGAAGGAAATCGGAACATAAAAGCAGGTATTATGAAAGGAAAAGAGGAAATTCGTGTTGGTATGGTCTTGGTCTGTGCATAGCGATTTTGTTTTTTATTTTTCATTCTCACATCGTTTCGCTTTCGCCCATATAATATAGAAAATGATTAAGCCACATGGGACAAACTTAATGCTGTTGCATGCAATATTAATAGCACTTCTCATTTTCGGAAAAACACAACAAAACTTTCTACTAATGCTCCAATAATTTTATATATATATTATAATTTCATTTTATCTCTTGTATATGATATAACCGTGAAATGGTTTCAAGGGCAGTTTTCCGATGGGCGTTTACCTGTAAAATGTATCTCGGCTTACATTTACCAAAATTTTCGTATAAAATTTCACATAATTTTCATTGGCGCTACAAAATCGTGAAGATGATACCATTATCTACAAAACATTATGCAAATAAAATTTAAAATACAATGTTTTAGCGAATAAAAAAGAAAAAAAACTTTTTGACATTTATTATTCCGAAATTATATCATACATTTTTTATAAACTGGAATTGTTCTTTTTTTCTTTCTCTCTCTCTTTGTCTCACATAAAAATAACTTTTTATTGATAATAATTGAATGAAAACAATCCGGTCAGATTTTGATTAATTCAGTTTATTCGAGCAATCAAATGTATATTCATAACAAGCAAAACAATTCAAATATAAACAAATCAAACCAATAAAATGTCAATACCACCAGTAAAAATATCCCATTCATTGAATTTATAATTTAATAAAAATGAAAGAATAAATCATTGTGATTTCGATTTTTGTCTTCACCCAGCAATTCAATGCCATTAATTATTAAATCATACACAAAACATCTCACGCTCACACCCACCCACTCGTACAAATCTAACACAATTTATATTTGCAGATCTCTGGGACCTGAATTTGGCGGTGCGGTTGGATTGCTATTTTATACGGGTACAACATTAGCAGCGGCTATGTACATCGTTGGTGCTGTTGAAATTGTGCTGGTAAGTAAATTATAATGTTATAAAATCGATGTCTCGAAACAGTTAAAACAACTGCAACATTTCCATTGGAAAAATATATAAGAAAATTGAACAAAGAATTAAATGATACATAAAGGGCAATCAAACAAATATAAAATTGACACAACAATGTCTTAATTAACCATGTTTATTATTCAACAGAATTATATGGCACCATTTGTGGCGATATTTGTTGATGACAAAGATCCCGAAAGTGCAATGTACAACAATTTCCGTGTCTATGGTACAGTGCTGCTCTATATAATGGGTAAATGTTTGTTTGTATTGTTTGGAATTTTAAAACTATTTTCATTATTGACAGTATGCTGCTCATTGCTCACCTTAATTCATTCTTTTTGTTTGATATTTACCCAGAAAACGACCATAATAATTTTTGTTTGCATATTCGACAAACATTAATGTATTTGCAAACAAATCTGAACATGAAAAATCATTAAAATATTGTACAATGCGATTGTGTTGAAAGAGTTTGCAAACCATTATTTTCTTTCTGCATTTTTCTTCTGTCTCTTGTCCTTTCTTTTATTCTTTCTTACTTTCGAATGTTTGTGTGTGTGTGTGTGTGTGTGTGTGTGTGTGTGTGTGTGTGTGTGTGTGTGTGTGTGTTCCGGCTTTTCGTTATTGAAAACTTGTGACAATACACGTGAATAAACTTTGAGCTGGATAATTTTTTTATTTCTCTTCTCTTTCACTCTCTCTTTCACACTCTCACTCTCGCTCATTTGTTTTCTATTCGTTTCATTGCAGGCGGGATTGTATTTATTGGCGTAAAGTTTGTGAATAAATTTGCTGCCGTTGCATTGACTTGTGTTATTGGTTCCATTATTGCGGTTTATGTTGGTATTTTTGATAATTTTAATGGCAACGATAAACTTCAGTAAGTATACATGTCATATTTTGTTTTTCTTCTTGTTCTTGGAAAACGACTACGAAGACGGCTGTTACCTTCTAAATAACTTTTTTATTTATTTGTATGGTTTTTGTATGAATCATAACTTTTCAAATAATAAATATATATATATATATACATGTATATATATTAGCATTTGCTTAGAAAAGATAAAGTTTCGTTTTTCCCTTTCTCTTTCTGTTTCATTCGCAAACTAATTCACTTTGATTATTTCACAGAAATTACATTTGTAAAAATATTTTTCTTTCATTTTTAAATTGAGATTCTAATTTTTACTGCAATCATCATCCCTTATTATCGGATCTCTAATACTTTGTTGGCGTTACAGATGTAAAGTCTTCTGAATTTCTTCATAGAAATTTAATAGAAATGAAAAAGAAAAAGAAAAAGGAAATGGAAAAAAAAAAAAATGAATGATGTTGAACGCAAATGTATATTTATAAATAAGTTTGTGAATAGAATCAAAGCTTGTTTTCTATTTTGTTTTCATATTCTAATTGAGTTTTCTTTTTCGTCTTATTTGTGTAGCATGTGCGTACTTGGAAATCGACTGGTCAAAGATGTTGGAATAGGCAATTGCACTAAAACATTGAATAGTACATTATGGCATCTATTCTGTAAAAACGATTCTGATACATCATGCGATAATTATTTTAATTGTAAGTAAATTTCAAAATAAATTTCTAAACATTTCGAAAATTTCCATCGAATTCATTTAAATGCGAAATTATTCTAAACTTATACTTCCATTCGAAATGTTATTTCCTTCAAATTTTCAAGTATGAAAAAAAAAAAATTGTTCAATCGAACTGGGAATACAATTTTCATTTCATACAAATATTAATATGGGTTTTTGACCGATTTTCATTATTTATCTTATATGTCTATATGTAATTCAATCATTCTAATAACCGTTGATTAAATGTTGTATTTTGCATTGAATAGCACATACACCGAAACTTGTTCAAGGTATTAAAGGCTTAGCAAGTGGTGTGTTTTTCGATAATATAGCGCCCTCATTTCTTGAAGTAAGTACAATTCATATCTGATAATTATACATCGATTTATATAATTCCACTTGATTTAAATCAATCGTTTGTAATATTTATTTTCGTATTGCCAAATGCCATTTAATTTACTCATGTTATTCATGTGTAGAATAAACAATTCGTTGCATACGGTAAAGCTCCAAATGATATTGATCGTATCTCAGATGATGCAATGGGTCAAATTTATGCGGATATCACGACATCGTTTACTATTTTGATTGGTATATTCTTTCCATCGGTAACTGGTAAGTTGAGCACATTTCGATGCAATTAACAAAAAAAAAAAAAAAAAGAAGAAAAATAGACGAAAAAATGCGAATCAAAATGAAATCACAAAATTGCGTGCAAACATATTTGTTTAGGTATTATGGCTGGATCAAATCGTTCCGGTGATTTGGCTGATGCACAAAAGAGCATTCCGATTGGAACGATTTGTGCAATTTTGACCACAAGTACTGTGTATTTATCTTCCGTCCTTCTATTTGCTGGCACTGTTGACAATCTGCTACTTCGTGATAAGTACGTATTGTCATTCGATTTATGTAACAATGCATCGAATTAAGATAGTCTTTTCATATCATTCTCTCTTTCTCTTTCTCTCTTTCTCTCTTTCTCTCTTTCTTCCATTTCTTCCACTTCTTTTATTTCTCTCTATTGTTCCCATAGATTTGGACATTCGATTGGTGGTAAATTGGTAGTTGCAAATATTGCCTGGCCAAATGAATGGGTCATATTGATTGGTTCATTTTTATCGACACTTGGTGCTGGTTTACAAAGTTTAACCGGTGCACCGAGATTACTACAAGCGATTGCCAAAGACGATGTGATACCATTTTTAGCACCGTTTGCCGTTTCATCCAAAAGAGGCGAACCAACACGGGCGCTAATTTTGACTTTGTGCATTTGCCAATGTGGCATTTTGCTGGGTAATTTCCGTCTTTTTTCCCTTGAATTTCCGTTTATTTATGATTTGTGTGTGTGTACGCGACGACGTTCGTTCGGTCGTTTGTTCGCGTTTCCGCGTACCAATTCATTGACAAAATTTGATTATATCATTTCTGTAGGTAATGTGGATATTTTGGCACCATTACTATCGATGTTCTTTTTGATGTGCTATGGATTCGTGAACTTGGCCTGTGCCGTACAAACATTATTACGAACACCAAATTGGCGACCTCGTTTTAAATTCTATCATTGGTCATTGTCGTTGCTTGGCTTATGTTTGTGCATTTCCATAATGTTCATGTCGTCTTGGTACATGGCATTGTTGGCGATGACAATGGCCGTTATTATTTATAAATACATCGAATACCGAGGGTAATTGATATCGATATTTTCATTCATATTTTTGTTTCTTTCTTTCTTTCTTTCTTTTTTTTCGTTCGTTCTTTATTTGTTCTATTTTTTTTTTTTTTTTTTTTTTGTTTCTCATTTGTGTCTAGCAATTCCATTTTTCATTTATTTGTTTGGATATTTATTTGTTCAGTTATTATTCAATAGTGGTTTCTGTTGCTCATTCACACACATCAATCATATTTTGCACTGCATGACCGTTGACGGTTATATTCGTCGCAATTTGTGCTATAAACTATACGATTTTTTTCTTTTTTATATTATTAATTAGGATGATAATTTCACCTCTCTCTCTCTCTCTCTCTCGCTTTTTTTCTCTCTTTGTTATCCGTTCATTCAAATGTATTTTTTTCTTCTTCTTCTTCTTTATCATTTTCTCCCTGTTCCCCTTTTAAATTTGTTTGAAAAACAAAATAGAGCTGAAAAGGAATGGGGGGATGGTATTCGTGGTATGTCATTAACCGCTGCTCGATATGCATTACTTCGGTTAGAAGAAGCTGAACCGCACACCAAGAATTGGCGACCACAAATTTTGATATTGGTTAAACCAACAGATGAAAATCTACCAAAATACCGTAAACTATTTTCATTTGCATCACAATTGAAAGCGGGCAAAGGATTAACAGTATGTGTATCTGTTGTAACTGGTGAACATGGAAAGAAAGCAAACAAAGCGGCCGAAACAAAACAGAATATTCGTCGGATTATGGAAGAGGAAAGAGTAAAGGGTTTCGTTGAAGTGCTTGTGGCTCGCAATACCGTCGATGGATTATCATCAATGTAAGGATACATCAATCATTTTCACTTTCATTTGTTTTCTCTCTCTCTCTCTCTCTCTCTCTCTCTCTCTCACTCTCTTGCTTCATTGGCTTCATGCATCATCATTTTTCATTTCATTTCATTTGTATTCAATGGAAATGATTTTGTGGTTTATCCGTTGAAATGAACAAAAAATGTGCACATTTCTTAATAACTTATGTTGAAATTTATTATCATAAATAGTGTGCAAACTTGTGGTTTAGGCGGCATGAAGCCAAATACAGTAATTCTTGGATGGCCATATGGTTGGCGTCAAAGTGAACATGATCGAACATGGAAAGCATTCTTGGAAACTTGCCGCGTATGCGCTTCATCTCGAATGGCACTTGTCATTCCAAAAGGCATCAATTTCTTCCCCGATTCCACTGAAAAGGTACGGTATACATTCCAAATAACATCATCATTTCTTTTACGTCAATTTTATTCACACATTTCCAAACCAATAAATATACAATTTTGGTTCGGCCAATATAAATGATAATTATAATTTGGCTACATGTCAATAAATAAAAGAAAATTTAATCAAATTGAACTAATTGGAATTTCAGATTAAGGGCTATATCGATATTTGGTGGATTGTACATGATGGTGGCTTATTAATGTTGTTACCATTCCTGTTGAAACAGCATCGTACCTGGAAAAATTGTAAAATGCGCATCTTTACCGTTGCTCAAATGGAAGATAATTCCATTCAAATGAAGAAAGATCTCAAAATGTTCCTCTATCATTTGCGCATCGAAGCCGAAGTTGAAGTGGTTGAAATGGTTAGTGTTTTTTTCGATTTACGTTTCTCTCTCTCTCTTTTTCTTTTTCTCTCTGTCTCTGTGTGTGGGATTATTTGAGGAGGTGTCAATGTTCAACTTTAATCAAGTTCATTTCATTTCCAGATGAATAGTGATATATCAGCATACACATACGAACGGACGCTCATGATGGAACAACGAAATCAAATGCTACGAGAGCTACGTTTGAACAAAAAAGAGAGTCTCGGTGTGGTAAGTTTGGCAATTTCTTTATATAATAGTTATACAATGATGAGAAGAAGAAGAAGAAAAAAAGGTTCTTTCAGAGATAAAATGTATAAGGAAAGCTTCTAGAAAATGAAAAAAAAAAAAATTGATAAAATGGAGAAAAGAAAATTCGTCGAAATGAAGAAACTCGTTTAAGTTGTAAAACGACGTTAGTTATAATGTAGAAGGTTTCAGGATAAATTATCGTAAGAAAAAAAAGTATGAAATGAAGAAACAGTGAAAACGGAAGGGAGAGACATCAGATGTCTACGTTAGTGAAAAATAACTGACAGAATTGAACGCATCTATTTTACATTGAGTGATTCATGTGCGAGCAAATGTTTTTGCAGTGATAATACAATATTTGCATTCGATTAAAAATGTGTCGATCGTTCGAAGTTTTCTGCATTTACTCCACATGAAATGTTTTTTTCACCGAAATGGTGCTCTCCATTTTTTTTTTTCTTTCGTTCTGATCGATTTGAAATACATTGGAAAAATGTCGATTGATGACGGTCAATTGTATAACCAACAAATTGTTTCACATCATATGCAGTCATTAAACTGTCGGATCAGAATACATTTATAAATCAATATGATAAACATTTTTCCAATGCCTTTCATTCACGAATAACAAACAATCAAACAATAGAGAACAAAAACCGACCACAGCATAAAAAATTTACTCTACAATTCTGTAAACGTAGTGAATAACAAATTTTTCCAAGAATTACAAAGAAAGCGGCGAGAAAAAAATAGAATCGAAGAGTCAAACAACAAGCAAACAAATGAGTTAAAGCCATAAATGAATTCACTAAAGTCATCATTTTTCTCTTTCTCTCTTTCTCTCCCCAAAACGTACCACATTTAACCTATATATACACACATCATACACACATCTGCAAATATGAATATGAATCTGGTTTTAATTTGTTAATCCTCTTGATTGTCTCACTGGGTGGATGAAAATCTAATAAAAAAAAAAAAAAAAAAAAAAAAAAAAAAATTAAATACCACATCAACATAACTTCCATGACAAACGGAAAACGATTTTTTTTCTGTTCTGTCTCATTGTTTCAACACAATATATGTTCAAATATGCCCAGGTGCAAGCCTTGGTGGATTTCAGCGAAGGAGAGGATAGTGTTCCTTTGGTAAATTCTTCTAAATTTCATAAAAAAAAACAAAACAAAATCTTTCATCCATTTTGATTTTTACCATCACAAAGTCACCTACTTCTGTTGTTGATTTTTTATGTGTTGGATTTTCTTTTTTTGTTTGTTTTGTGTTTGTTTGTTTCTCTCTTTCGAAAAAATCCATCCATTCCATACGTATGTTGTTAATGTTGTTGTTGTTGTTGTTATTGTTATTGTTATAAATCGGTTTTTTTTTCTGTTCTATTCGAGTGCCCAAGTGATTGAACGCATTTGCCGAGCACGATTCATCGATGTGTTTTATTTTTCACATGAAATTGTTACAATTTTTTTCCCTTTCATTTTATTTTTGCTTGATTGTTGATTTTTGATTTCGATTTTGTGGTTTTATCCGTTTCGACCATTTACATTTGGCCACAAATCTTTGGTATTTATTGACATTTGCTTAGCTTTACCGTGCGTTTGGAATATTTTTTTCAAATCGTTTGTTTTTGTTTTTTTTTTTTTTTTTTTTTAAACTGTAATCACTGTTTGATTTTGCTCGCGTACATTCTGCATCCGCTTGTGCAATCAGCAGAATTAATGGCATTTCGAAAATTCAAACACATTACATTTCATTTGGTTTGTTTTTTTTCAATTCATTTTTTTCTATCGCTTCACTTTTCTTGATACCGTCACACCCATAAAAAAATTACCACTGCAACATTGCACTATCGAAATTAAAAATTTTCTCAAGCGACATCACACATTTCATTCACATGTGCTTATCGATGCCTTCATACGAAATAATCAATCTTTTATTGCTTTGTATTTATAGAGAGGGAACATGGATGCAATATGATTATTTATCGCTGTGACATTTTGTCGTATTTAGACTTTTGACATTTATATCATTTCGACTTTTTGATGTTCATTTTAGTTCTCCCATTCTCATCTTTTTACTCAAATTCACTAGCAATTCGATCGATACTTTTCTTTTTTTTTTGGAAAAACGATGTTGTTAATATTTACATTCTACAATAGACCAATAGGGATATATATTTTGATTTGAATGTGTCAACAAGTTAGACATTTGTATTCAATTATTATTTCAATTCATCTGCAATTCACCTTTGATTACCCCCTTCCTTCCCCTTCGTAAGGGGATCGCTTTTGGTTTGTGAAAATTGAAAATAAATATGTTTGTGATTTGTGAGAGAAATTGTTTGCAACCAAATGTGCTTTTTCTGCAATTTTTTTTTCATAATTTGGAAAATGCTTCGCCAGCAATGAAATGGTATTCGGCATTTGGGATTTAAATTGAAATGCAGGAAAAAAGTACATTGTTTTTTTTTCTTTCTTCGAATAAAATGTTGTGCATTCGTTGCTCCATGGTTTTCCGTTATTATTTAGAAAAGCTTAGAATGCATAAAATTAAATTACAAAATTTAAACAGCATTGAAAATTATTTTCATAATGAATTTGTGGCAAAAGCATTACAAATGTGAAAGAGAAATAATTGCATTTCAATTAATGGAAATTTATTCGCAAAACTTAGACAAATCTGCAAGTTCAAATATTGAATTTGAAACTTTAGATTCCATGCATTAAATTATGCTTTTGAAATGACAAAGTTGGGTGATAACGCCTTGGCGTTTTTTTTTTTTTTTTTTTGATTTTCGTTCACTTTTTCTCTCTTTGGTTGCGTTGCTTTAACACTCCAACCGAGATGTTATTGACATGTTGCAATGAACTGTTTGCTATTAAAATCAAGTCTTTCATCTCTTCTTGAACGCGTTTTTTCCCTCCATTCAAAATATTCGGAAAAGAATTTTTCTTTTTCATTCTCCCTTTTTTCGCTCCTTTTCTTTCTTTCTCTCTCTCTCTTTCTCTCTCTCTCTCTTACTCTCCCCACCCCCTCTCTCTCTCTTTCTTCCTTCTCATTTCTTCAACTTTGAAGTGGTTTTGCTTTTGCAACAATATATAATTGAATTTGATGTACATAGTGTACACAATTTTGACTAATTTTCTTGATGATTGGGCAAAGAAGCAAAGCGTTGCATGTTAATTTTCAACGACTGAATTCTAAATGGAGATATTTTCCAGCCGTTGAAAAGTGTAACGGCAACGGAGTCAATAACTGAACATTCCGATTTTTGTGTATGTGTATTAGTTTGATGCTCCTTAATCCCATAATGCTAACACACAAAATGCTAGTTTTGCGGCTGTTGAATTTTCCACTTCATTTCATTTTATTGTCGTCTCTCAAATAATCCTTATATAATACGAGAAACTATGCCCTTCGTTGATGAATGTATCTCGTTTCGGGGTGGTGCTGGTTGTGGTAATAATTGAATAGTCAAATCGTGTAATTTTTGGATTCTTGCTGGACTTTGTTTGATTGAAATTCGCTTGTCGACTCAATGTCGCCCAATGAGTCGGTATGTGTGTGTTTGGCTTTTTTTTGCATGCAAAGATAGCGATAGGAAACATGGCATTAGTTGATGTTACTCAAATCTCTATATACGTTTTTCATCTTTCTGGCTGCTAATTCTTATTTTTTTCACTCGAATCCGCACTTTTTTTTTCTCCATTCAATTGCAAATTTTATCCACGCCTTTTTTCATTCATTTCATTTCTTTTATTTTTTGCTTTACTTTTTTCTTTTTTCTCACACAAAAATGGTGTTAGCGCGTGACACCATGTTCTTATTCATTTCAAACCGTTCGTACTTTCATTACTTGACCCCAAACGATCCTTAGTCAGCGATAAATTTTCTTTTTTCTTTTCTTTTCTTCTCTTTCCATTTGCTCATTCATACCGTTGAATGAAAGCAAAACACTTTCATGCTCATCATTTTAATAAGCATATTGAGCTGCTGAAAGTAACCGTACATTGTCCGCCCATTTTGATTGGCCATCGCAATTTCAACACATTTTGGCACATAAAACACATTCATATATACACACAAACTTTGAAATAAGCACATCGTCAACCATGAAATAAAATGTGCAGGGGAAGAGAGAAAACATTTTGTTCTTTTTCTAAAAAACAACAAAAAAAAAATATTTCAAAAGTTACTTTTTTGTGGAAAAATATGCATCCACCAAGAGGATTTCTATGAGTCACTTCTTCTTCGACCTAAACCACCCTCCCCCCTTCTGTCCATCTGTGTGATAAATTACACCTCTTGAGCTTAAGTTGTTGAATTAAGGCTTTTTCGTTGATGATTATGCGTTAAAATCACACAAACAAGAGACCGAATTTATAGATAATTTATGCAATTCACAAATATTATCTTTATAATGGTTTGGCACACATTTAAACGCCTTTATTTCGATTTAAAAAATCTCAGAATTGAAAATGAAAGACGAAAAACTTGTGTGATTTTGAACATGTTTTCCATTCATTTTTCAACTTTTCATTCGGATTATTTCAATTTTGTTACTATTTAACCATAAAAAGAAAAAAATGAATAAAAACAAGTGAAATAATTGAAGTTTTCAATGCAACGTAAAATTTACGATGGAAAATAATGCGAAGATTTTGAACGGGTCTTGATGGATCTCCAAAAGGGTTATTCTCAATTATCGCATTGAAAATTATTTCCACGAAATTTCTCTATCAAATACAAACCATTATTTAACGTTGAAAGTCAACAAAATTGAAGCTTCTCCAAATCGAAATTATCTTTTAAACTTTTTTCACTCAACTCAATCAATGAAAAACGTTTACACAAAATTCTCTCTCGCTGGTTTTTGTTGTATTTTTTTTTTTTTTTTTTTGTTCTTCTTCCAATGATATAATTTTGATGATGAGAATCCATTTTGATCGTTCGCAAAATGTGCTGAGTCATCCATTTCATTCATATTCTGTGTGAAAAGGGTAGAAAATGCAAAAAAAAACAAACAAAAATTTTTAAAAAGTAAAACGAAATTGAGTTTAAATTCACACTTACACACGCACACAAACAGTTATGGAAAAACATAGAAAAAATTCATAGTTAAATCAACTTCATGTAGTGCCTAAAAGTCGATCTTGTTATTTTCACTTGAAAGATTTTGCTTCTTTCAAATGGTACTTTTTTTCTGTTCAAAGCTTACGCTTTCGCTTGAAAATTTCATTGAAATTTGCATTGAGCTAAGACTTGGCTTTATTCAACAGCATATGAACTCATTATCTGAATAAAAAAGACGTGTACGATTTTCCATCGAGCCAAAGGCATTATAATCATCAGAGAAAAAAAAAATCATTAATTGCATAAGCATTAGATTGAATTCATCTTTTAGATCGATGCGAATATGTTTTTTTCTTTCATTATTATTTCTACTTAGTTTTAAGCAGATGTGATTGCAGTAGTGTTGGCAACGGTCAATTTTTATTTAGATGACTAACAAATTGAACCGCGCTGCATATAGCTTCGATTCATTTTTTTGTATGTCTTTCTCTCATTTTTTCTCTCTCTTTTTTAAGATCGATAATAGTCCATAGTGAATGTAATAATCATAGTAAAAGCAATTAGTGAAACAAGTCATGCTCTATCCCGGATTGGATTGATTTTTTGTTTCTTTTTAATTTGTGAACAACCAACAAACACCCAATTCAATCTGTTTCTGAAGAACATGTTCGAAACGCAAAAATGTAATAAAAAAAAGCACAGAGTTTCAATCAACTAAAGACTGAACAAAAATTGATTAATTGACGTGAAATGGTTGGGAAATGGCCCATATATGTAATTCCAATGAATTGATTGAAAATGTGAACATTAAATGTTAGCCAACATTTCAGCAATGTTAATCGAAACCGCTTTCCATGGGTTATTTTCCCTGACCGAAAATTCATGTAGTTTAAAATTCATTTCGTTAATGGTCTGCCGTTTGTTATTCATGGCATTTATTTTATATTTCTTTTTTTTTGGTTTCTTCCCCTTTCTCTTTCTCTCTATCTCTCGCTCTCTCTCTCTCTCTCTCTCTCTTTTCATTGATTCAGTTCATTTTACGCATCCATCCATAGAATATACATATATAAAATAAAAAATTAAAGCATATAAAATTTATTTTCTCGTTTATTCATTGTTCGAATTCGTGTTACAAATAAAAAAAAAATTTGCTGATCCATTATGATTCCATTGCCAGCATGAAACCAAAACCACTGTAGACAATAGAGACAGTCATACAGAGAGTGAACAAGAGCTGTTTTGTTCATGAAATATTTTTTTCTCATTTTCTGTTTATTCCTTTCTTTATTTTCTTAATAAAAAAAAAAACAATCAGGCGGCATTTTTTTCTTTTAAAAAATCATGCATTCGACACGAACTCAATAGTTTTGGTTAACAAATAGTATCTTTTCTTATCGATTAAACAAAAGAACAAATCTGATCAAAGGGAACACCTCTGTTCTTTCTTTCTCTAACATACTCACACAATGCTTTCACTCTCACTCTTATTTTCATTCTTCTTCTCTCACTGGCAAAGATCTATTTTTATAAAATCCTTGTACAATCTGCCAGAAATGAGAAAAGGTGAGAGCACTCTTTTCAAACAAACAATTTCAATAAACATGTTTTTGTTGTTATCTTGTTATGGCTGCACATCACTGAAGCAGCACTGATTCAATAAAATTGAATGAGACAAAAGCTGAAAAGATATATAAAGCGAGAAAGAAAGATAAAATAAATAAAGAGTGGGGCGTGGGTGAGAGTGAAAGGACTCTCCCTTGAAAGAAAGAGAGAACGCAATCGTTTCATATGCCACTCAAGAGAATTATTGATTCAATGTGCTCAGGAATTTCACATGAAAATCTCTGCATATTATTTTCCTTTTAGTGTTCTATTCATTCTCATTCTCATTCTCATTCTCATTCTCACTCTAACTCTCACTCTCACTCTCACTCTCTCTCTCTCAGTCTCTCTTTCTCTCGTTTTCCCTTTATCATGTTGTTGTTTACGGTGAAAATTCCAAAAATCCATAAATCGCTTTTCAATTCGAATCATATAAGGCATTCATGCTTTTATGCGTGCCATTTCTTCAAGCTCATGTATCACACACAAAATGCTCAACGCAGTATGCATAACATAATGATTTCAATCAGCGAATTGATGCAACACCAAATAGCTAAAATCGAAACTATTGAGCATCGCATTTCATATTAATTTGGTTTATCTTCCTTATTTTTATTTTTTTGTTCGTTTTTTATTCTTTGCATGGAACATTTCTATTTTCGAAAATAGAATTTAGTTTTTCCTCTACGTTCAAAATGTTTCTGCATTTTGACTGTATGTTGTACATTCTTTTAGTTTTATTTCGTTTTTGTTTTAAGAGTTTTCTTTAACTTTACTTCCGTTTTTTTTTTTTAGTTTTCGTTTATGTGGTTTTCAATTGAAAAATATTCCATTCGAAATGATTGAATTTAAGGAATTGCTCTTTGATTGCCAAACATGCTTTAAATTGAATACATTTTTAAATTTGATTTCTTTTTCTTTTTTTATTTTTTATTTGCTTCTTTTGTTTTTCATCTATTTAATTTTATGTTTTTTTTCTGTTTTTTATTTTTTTTCCATTAAAACAAGTGGTTTTTCTTTCTGCATGATACAAATATGAGCAATGTACGATTCAAATTGCTAATTGAATTTTGTGTCAATTTTTTCTTTACAATTTAGGTGCAAACAATTGTCGATCATCATCATTCCAGCGATCTAAAATCAGCAACCAAAGTTCGCTTCTCTGAACCAGGCGATGAAAAAGATACCAACGAAGATGATGCAAAGGTAAATACCTTTCCAATGTCAATTATTCCATATCATTTCCATGTGGATTTTGAACAAAAAAAAAAACACTTTTGAATTTTTGATTTTGATTTAAGCGTGTTTTCGAATGTGTTTTAAATTTGGATTTTTATTTTTATTTTAATTTCAAATAGGAAAATGATTCCAATAAGGTTGAATCCGCCGAAAAAGGTTCAGCTGAATATGATACGGAGAAAGAATCAGCCGATAACGGTGAAAAAGACTCCGATAGCAACAATTTGAGCAATCATTCATCACCAAACAAATCCGCACAGATTGTGATCGAGAACAATGAAAATGCTGAACTTAAACTGCCGATCGATGCATCCAACGAAAAAGATTCGGACAAACAATCTGATAATGAGGAGAATCCAAAGCAAAGCATAAAACCGTACGTACAAATAGCCAAAATTACATAAACTAACTTGAACATAATTTCGACCAATCATTTTCGTTTATATTCATTTTTCGGATTTTCTTTTTTCGTTCAATTAATTTGATTAGGGACGAAGACAATGTGCGTCGTATGCACACCGCAGTTAAATTGAATGAAGTTATTGTGAACAAATCACATGATGCCCAATTGGTAATTTTAAATTTGCCCGGACCGCCAAAAGATACGCGATTAGAGCGAGAAAGCAATTGTAAGTATTTAAGACATTTGTTTTTTTTTTCTTTTTCACTCAAAATACAACCTCACATCATCCAAAACACTCTTTCGGAACATTGAATTTCATCACTCTTCTGAATCCTAATTCGAATGTATTCATATTTCATTTACAGACATGGAATTCTTAGAAGTGTTAACCGAAGGCCTAGAACGTGTTCTAATGGTGCGAGGTGGTGGCCGAGAAGTCATCACCATTTATTCTTAAGTTGATCATATGTCGCAGTGTTGCACACAATGGGTCGTACTATTAAAAGCCATTATTGTGGAAGAATCAAATATACTTAAACAAAACAACAAGAGAAAGAAAATAACACTAGGAAAAGAGATGAGATCGATAACGAAAGATAGATTTTTTTTTTTTTTTTTTTTTTTTTTTGAAAAGTTAACGTCAAACTAACAATTTATATACACATATACATATGTGAGAAAATGAGCCATACATGCCAAATCCAAACTGAAAAAAAAATCAACTAACCAAAGTATATTAATTTTTAAATTTTTGTTTTAAATGAATACATACAACAAGAACAACATTTTTAAATTAAACAAAAAAACTTGAAGAAAAGAAACAAGCATTCTATTGCTTTGTACAAAACAAAAGTGGATAAATATAGAGAAAAAAGTATGAAATAAAAATAATTGTCTGTCGCATTGACAGGAAGTTTAATTTGATGAAAAAAAAAGAACATTTTAGCGTGCATGTCAAACAAACAACAAATATTTAGCAAATTGAATTTAATTAAACAAAAAGTTTAGCTCTAGTAAAAATGAAAACTATAAAAGTATATTTCAAACAAAAGAAATACAAACACAAAAAAAATATTTAGGAAATTATTGAATTAAATCAAACACACTCACACACAGATTGATGGAAAGATGGAGGGAAGAGTTGAAAAAAAATGAAAGAAAAAACGGTGAACTGAAACAGTATACACAATAGAAAGAAACAAAAAAAGGCGAAGAAAAATAAACAATCAGTTGTCCCAAAGTTCATTGTTCGTGCCCTCAGGAATTATTTTTTGAGGAATAGTTTTGGGGTTGCAGACAAACTAGTAAGCATTTTTGATTACTAAAAATATTTCTCTACATATCTACCCCGGCCCCGGTTTCGATGTCTCAACATTCGAATTTTTTTTTGATTGGACTGCAAAGAAAGACCATCGGATTTACATACAAATTCTAATTGCTCAAATAATTACAAATAAACACATGCTAACAATATAAAACACATACATTAAAAAGAAATATACCTCATCATTATCTCAATGAAATGATTTTTGGTGTAGCACGACATTGTGGTATTCTTTTTTTTCCTGCAAAAATCTTGTTTTTTTTTTTTTTTTTTTTTTTTGTATAAAAAATGATCATCAATGGAACAAGAAAAAATGAGAAAAAAAAAGAATTAAATTTAAACAAAATAAAAAAATGTTTTATGTGTACTGTGCGCGCACGCATTAACAAAACACGTTGAAGTACACGCGCACCGAATAAATGAAACAATTTAAACAGCAAAATTTGTCCTGTGCACTCAGTAAATGAATTATATGAATGGAAGCAGTTCGGCTGATTGTGTGTTGCATTTGTTTGCATCGTAATCTCGGTTATAATGGCTCGGTTGCCACTTGAATTAGACACGTAAGAAACAAAATAGACACAAATTCAATTTTATAACATCATCAGTGATTTGGCAGGCAGTAAAGCACACAACTAATGGATTGGTCAACCAATGAAATGCCTTCATTTACTGAGTTTTTGCGTGCGCACATCTCTTTTTATACGAATGTTCTATAAGTTAAGTTTTCTTGAACAAAAAAAAAAAAAACATTTACGGAAAACTGCAAATTAGTCGAACAAATAATTTTAGTTAATCTGAAATGTTTATGGAGAGAAAGAGGGAAAGAAACTATATTTTAAGTATAAGATTGCGGATTACAGTTTACATCTATACTACACACATACGTATTCAACACGGCATTTGAACAAATACATGAACTGAATGTTACATTCGTGTGTTGGAAAATTCACACAATTTCGCTAGATGTATGAAATGAACATTTAAGGTAAACAAAAATTTCAACTTTTCATCGAGTGAATTATATTTATCGAAATAATGGACATGATTGAATTTCATCATAAGCACTGCATATATTATTATTTACAACATAGAAATTCACACTATCGTTACTCGCCGAAAAAGTATTTAAAATCTAAAGTATCTGTTACAAAATCCACTTTTGTGTGTGTGTGTGTGTGTATGAAATTCCATTTTCATATGCAAATCGCGTATCATATATAATATTTTGTATAAGTATGAGTTTTGCACAACACAACCACCCTACCCACCCAATAAATAACAAATTTAAATTGAAAATATAGTTAACTCAAAAAATGACCATTTATGTGTCAATTCTGACATTCTCAATGCCATTGAAGATAAAACCAAAACAATTAACATTTACACACCATTATTAATATGTGAAGAATTTTCATTGAAAATATTCATAGTGCAGTTTGGAAACATTTCATGCAAATATATACGTATTTTTCATAATCTTTGTCAAATGTTTGTCCATAATTCCGAAAATAATGTTGTTTCAAATACAATATGCAATTAGCTATACTCTTAGAAATTGAGATCTATTTACGAATTGTTCATTCGTCCATAGTACTCATGATTTTTTTTTTTTTTTTTTTTTTTTGTAGAATTCTACTAATCAGCTTATGAAATGAATATCATCAAATAATTGCGATGAAATCACTTGAAAGTTACTTCAATTTGATTTGATAATCCCTAAACTAAGCGACTAATTTGTGATCGACATTTGAATTTTGCATCAATTTGAACGAAGAATCTTTCATCATGTAGCTCTCGTCATGGCTACGGATTCGAATAACCATAGTAACCGTTTTTTGATTCATTATTACTATACTACATTTCAATCAATGCTAAATGATTTTGATTCGTGAGCGAAAAACAACAAGAAAAATTATTTAACAATTGGAAAACAAATGATAAATGTTATTGAAATTAATAGCACATTTATAAATTATTAGACAATTTTCATCGCTTTTTAAGTCATTTTCACCTAATAGCTGTTCCATCTGAATCATTTGAGGTACAAATATTACAATTCTACTAATAGAATTTGTTCAATTTATAAACGATGTGCTGCTATATATCTCTTGCATAGGCATAATGATTTTCAATAATTGATTAGTTTGACAATTCAACAAAGCAAAAATTGACTATCAATCTGAATTTTGTGGACATACTATGACCATTTTGAATTGTTTATTGTCTGTTATTTCTGACAACTAAAAATGACATCCTGTCAGATTTTACGAAAATATGAGTTATTTTGTTCCGTCTATAAATAATAAAAAACTAAAAATGAAATTCAGATGTGGTGGTGGAAAATGGAAAAAAGAGAGAAAAAAAAAACACACACACACAAAAATGGCGACTTGTCCTTGTGCATTGTAGCATATATATTGCGCGATAAAATGTATTTTGTCATGTTGGCCAATGGAGAATGGAGTTTGGTATTTTTGTAACGTTATAAATTGCATCATTTCATCGAACCAACGCCACCAATCAATAGAATTATTCCATTAATATTGCACGGAATTTTCAACAACAAATTTATCGTATTTCTTGGTGTTCATTTGCAGATGAAATCGATTGTGTGACGGTTGAACGATGTTCGGATATGTGCATACGGATTCTTTGCTGTGCTATACTGTGTGCTGTGCATAAGAAAATGGAGAGATTCCATTGAATATTGAAACAATGAACATTAATTAATATATTGAGCAATTAATACACATGGCACATTTTAAATCGATTCACACATTTGATGGAGATTGTCGGCTTTATGAAGTATTTGATTTTCTTCCCCCTTTTTATGTTCTCTCTCTCTCTCTCTCTCTCTCTCTTTGTCTCTTTCTCGATAAGAATTAATTGCAATGTGCAATATTTGATCACATCACATCACATCTAGAAAACAATTTGCCACATTAACCACCATTCGATGTCTCGGTTCAATCACCGATCAAATCCTGCCCCCTCCTCCGCATTAAATGAAATAAACATTAAATAATGCAATGTGGTCATTAAAGTTAAAGTTCGATTATCATTCACACTGAATATCAATTATATCCATGTCCATTTCATCAAATTCAATTCGGAAATTGTTTTCAACACAGTTTATGTTATTTTAAACTACAAAATGGTTCAATGAAAACATATACCAATGAAATAACTGTTTCAATGAACATTTCTATTAGGTCTAATCAATAGATTAGATTTCTCTCTCTCTCGCTCTCTCACTCTCTGCATACACAGTGTGATGATATGAATTCAACATTTTGTTTTCAATTCGTATTGAATCTATCATATTTTCATGTATGCAGCACACACAGATTTTATACAACAAACAATCAAATTTCACACAAAATGCTTTGTACTTGAAATATTGCTATAAATAATTTTTATATTGTGCCAAAGAATGAACCAACAAAAAAGTTGACATTATCCCTTCCTTCTTCATTATTTTCTCCGTCTACGTTTCCGTTGCCGTCTCCGACTGCGTCTCCGTTACTCTTTCACCAACAGTATCAAATATCCCCTGGCCATTCTCGTATATGTCAACATACATAAATTTTGAATGCCTTTCGAACGAAGATGAACGAAAAAAAAACACAAAGAAACCAAAAATATATCAACACACTAATCTAGCATTTAAGCCCAAAATGACATTTTGTGGCCGAATAAAGAAGGAAAAAATCGAGAAGTTTTGGAAAAAATCAAATTTTCAGCACTATTCCATATATTTCCACACAGACCTCCCTCTTTTCATTTTCAATGTATTTTCATTAATTGGCGATAATGATGATGGTCAATGTTATGCATAATTTTTGCGATATGTGTGAAAATGTTTAGTATTCATTTTTTCAGAAAATACTTATTTGACTTATGTAGAGAAAAAAAAAAACAGAAATACAAAAGAACAATGAAACATTTGCAAGTGTAAAACAGACATGAGCAAAACTGTTTATAAATGAATTTTATCGATATAGTATTATAAGTAAACAATTAAATAGGAGTCTATTTACAACAACAACAAACAAATTTGGGAGTAAACTAATCCTAATTGATTGGAAAATATAGTAAAAAATCAACTGCATTTGAAATGTTACCTGATTAAATGAACAAACAACAACAACAAATTAAGTAAACAAAAAGTGACAAAATAAAACTAAAATTATATATAGATTTACACTCACATGACAACAATTAAAAACAAATTATATATGTTATGACGAAAAATACGCAATGAAACAAATAGTGAAAAGCCATGGAAAAAGCGAAATTCGGCTGATGGCATTATGATATGTCTAAAAATTATGTGGTCATCTTCTTGTTTTACTACGTACACAATGAATTTTTATTTTTATTCTTGATGCTTTCTTGTATTGTACGTCGTTTTCTATTTGTTCACGCGTGTGTTATGTTATGTTATGTTATGTTATGTTATGCCCAAGTCTTTTTACTATACGGAAGGATGTGTTGAATAACTCTTGTTGTTTTTTCCTTTTGTTTTCTACTGGTATATCCCATTCATATGAAAACCACCAACGTAATTTTGTATCGAAAACATACACACAGAGAGACTCTATCATCGGACACACACACACGTGTGTATTCCGAGCCATCATTTCATCCTTCTGAATGGTTGGAACACGATTTATGGTTAATTTATGAATTTTTGAGGTCACAATGATACGATATAAGAAAATTCACAAAATTCGAAATGAGAATGGGAACTTTTATTATTGCACCGTTGGGAAATAAATTATCCCAGGGATAATAACATTATGTTGACCATATTGCTGTGCGTAGCCTACACAAAAACACAAATTGTGTGTATATTTCTTGAGCGCGCAAATATTGCAAAACAAAATTTTTTTCGTTGATGAATGAGGTCATGGAATTTGTTGTTATTTTCAACCATTCAACTATGTGCATGTGTTGTGCAAAGAACAAACGTATTTCGAATGTATGAAAACAGGTTAAACATATGTTTCGTTATCTGGGGACAAATATTTTTCAAAATCTATATGTCTTAAACACAGGCAAACAATACACATTTTGTATTACACAAGTCGTGGATTTTCCATTTATAATATTCGGATGAATTGTGGATTTCTGTTTTCCGTTTTCTCTTCATTCTATTGCTTAAAATGGAATAAATGGTTTCGATGCAAACCACGCTATTTGAATGAATAAAATAACGTTGACTAGTCTCAAATGACATTTTGGTAATTTAATATACCTTGACATGTTAAATTGGCAAATACCAAATAATAAGAGAATGTCTTCAAAGCGGTAAAATGTTGATGGTTCTTTACAAATAGTTTCGGAGTTTTGTGTCTCACATTAATAAATTGTAATGCAATCAAGATGAATGTCAACGATTGTATTTATTTGTACCCAACGGCAAAAGATAATTCGAAAATATTTGACTTGGTGTAAATTACAAGTTTTAACTTGTTACACTTACTTAATTTATAGAGTGGTGTGGCTTTTCCAACGATAAAATTATTTTCATAAAACTGTTTCCCTTGAAGTGTACAGAGAAAAATCAACAACGTCTCCAACGATACACAAAATGCCAAACACATTTGTTCAATTGTGCACTGAATCAACAACATCCATGCCAAATAGTAAAAAGCAAACGTATTTGATGAGATCAATGGCAGATATAACAATATTTATTTCTTCGATGAAAACAAAAATAAAAAAAAAAAAAAAAACAAAAAATGAACAACAACAAAAGTGATATGTTAACGGAAACAGATTTTTAGAAAAATAAATGAATAAAAAAATAAAAATAAAATAAATATGCGACAGTAGTTTCTATCTAAATGTTAAATTTTCTTGAGAGATTTATTTCGAAACAAATGAAAAAGGAAGTACATTATTTACACTATACGAATCGGAAACAAACATATATATGAGAGAATTAACAAAAAAAAAAAACAAAAAAAAAAAAGACACAAAATAGATCGTAAACAATCGAATGAAATCAAACTTTATCTATTTAAATAAAATATATAAAATTAATATTATATACATATAGTGAAGAGCCAGATGAAAATTAAGAATGAAAACAAAATGAAAAGAGAATAGGAATGAGAAAAACCAAAATAATATATATATACACACATATATATATATCTAAATCTATATATAAAAGGAAAGAAAATAACATAATATATAATGTAAACACACAGAAGCCAATTTGAGTTTGTTTCTAACGTACGAAGTCCATTAGTCGGCATGTCTGTCGGCTGATTTCAGTTTCACTGGCACATTAAATTTTGCCAAAAACACTTTGTGTACCAACGCCAATTTACTTTAAAATGCATTGAGTCAATTGAAAATGTTTACTTGGAAAAAGGTTCAGTCCCCAAGTGAGCGACGATGACGACGATGATGATGATGATGATGATGATGAGAAGAAGAAGAATGGAATGGTAAACAATCACATTTTGGCTTCGGTGTGTGCGTAAAGTGTGGCTCACACTTTTCAGCATAAACTTGTAGCAAGATTGAAGAGAAGAAGAAAAGAAAAAAATGAACTAAACCATAATGATCATATTAGTTTGAATATCGTTTCTTAAAGACACACAAGAAAATAGCCACACACTTTATTTCACCATGAATGCCCCTGCAGCGACTGTTATTTAAAATAAAATAAAACGAAAACAAGAGACAACACAAAACCAAAAAATGCATGTAAAGAGAACAAGAGTTAAGTAAATTTACTGGGAATATAGAACAATATAGAATTTTATGGAGTTTGAGACAATTGATGATGATGACGATGATGATGAAGAAGAAGAAGCATCTAACGTTGGGTGTAAAGCCCGACATGCATTTTTCTTTCTTTGATTATTTTTCTTCCTTTTTATGATTTTTTTTCGTGATTTGTATATCAAGGAATCGTTTTTATTTGATATACACCCGCAACGATAGCGGCAACAAAAAATTTTTAATGTGGCTAATTTTGCGCCGTTGATCTTTGTAACATATTTTTTAATGCATTTTCTGATTGGATGGAAAGAACATAAAATTCTTGGATAAAATATCTCCGCATGAAATTGCTTTTAATTGAATCGATAAAATCTCATCAAGATAATGATTTCATCAAGTTTTTTGGACTTGTCATTATCATCTGCTGAGTTATCTCAGCTTTTTGAACAGCTGCTACAAACATGTTTTATACTTGTGAAACCAACCACACAAACCAAACCGCCCCCCCCCCCCCCCCCGAGAAAAAGCGGTGCAATATTTTGTCCGGAATTTTCAACCAGATATTGTTTGAGTATAAATTACAAACTGGCGTCAGTGAATGAATGCTAAATTAATTATACTTGCATATTAATCAAATAATCACACAAATGCTTACGCTTAATGCACATTTGCTTCAATTTTTCAAATGTATTTGATCAGCAGTTGCTCAAACGCAACCAATCATCGTCTAAGTGTATTTACTTGTATGCAATATCAAATTAAACGATTCTCTTTCTGTTTTGATTTGGTTTTTTTTTTCTTTTCTTTTCTTTGCTATTTGCATTTTCTCCGCTATTATGGGCATTTCATATCATTCCAAAGTCATTTAGGCAAGCTTGAATTTCAAATACTAATAAATTAGCTGGAATATGTTCAGCTGTTTTAGTTGTATCGATTATTTAAAATCCATGGAATGAGCAATAATTTCATGCATGTTCCGATGTAATCAATCATACATTCTCATGCTTTCAGTTAAGAATTTTTCTTTCCACTCAATTCATCTTATGGGTGAAAATTGACAGAAAGCTTGATTCTTTTTTCTCTCATCCACTCCCTTCTGCAAAATTGAAGGTGGATGAGCTGAGCAAATTGAAATCAGCCTCAAAATAACTTTGAGCATCATTTTTTTTCTTTTCCCTCTTGTCAATTGAAATTGGAACTTTTGTATACACGGATCATCTTATTTGTGGTTTTCGACCACATTTTTTTATTTTTGCACATTCATTTTAACAGAATATTTAGTGGAACGGTTTCCACACAGAAAATGAAACATCCCGTTGTTCAATCGGAACCACAAATTCAAAGCACAATTGTTCCTAAAATTAGATACCAAATTGTATTTGAAGGAAAAACGTTTTGTGTTTGATTTTTGAGTGCTCATGATGCCGTTTGAAATAAATCAGATTTAATCTGGCGCGAAAAATGTGAATAATTTTCGTTTTTCTTTTGAATGATTATACATGCAACAAACAATATCGTAGCTAATAAAATCTAGATATATTCACATATGTATTTAATCTCACGATGGCACGTTAAATATATAATGGTGAATTTGTTTCACATGCGTATTTCCCCTTTGATACATTTTATCGATACGGAAAGTTATTTTGTTACTTTTTTTTTTAATTTTTTTTTTTTTTTTTTCATTTCTATTCATGTTTAATGCAAACGAAACACGAATCTATTTCATTTAAATGAAAATTTGCAATGGTAAAAGAAGTGAAATTCCCCTTTTCACTTGAATTAAAAATTGAATTAGTCTATGAAACACTTAATATAAAATAAGCCATCAGCCAAAAGAAATAATAATTTCATATAAAACAACAACAACTTTATAGTAGACGAAACTCGTATGAATAATTATTATGTATAAAAAAAAATTATGTAGGAAAGGAACTCAGCAGCAATAGTACGGAGACTGAGTACGTATTTAAGGGAACCAAACAAGTTATTAAAAAGATTATTTAAACAAGATAAAAAAAAAAAATGAAATCTAGTGAAAAAAACACTATTGAAACAAGGTGACAAAATAGAAATTAGTGAATATACAAGAAAAAACAAAACATGTAGTTAAAAATGAAATAGAAATCTCTAGAGAAAAACAAACAAAAAAAAAAAAATATATAAAAATTTGCTAGCCTAATTAGAAAAAATTCGCAAAGTGTTTGGATGCACCAATGTGAGCATTCAGCAATGTTATTGAACGCGTCTTTTTCTTTTTGTTTGTTTGTTCAACACAACCAAACTCTTTTTTCTTCTTGAAAATTTCCTCCAATTCATACATTTCTTCAATGGTTTGTCATATGACATAAAAACAAAACAAAACAAAATAAATAACAACTCCTTTCGACTACTTTTTTCAAATTTCAAAGTTCCGTTCTCATGATGCGAATCTATATAATATACAATCGTTCTCTTATACTGCTAATTAACATATAAGTGTGTGTGTACCAGCGTTGCGTCGCGTGTCGAATTAAATGTTTCCGATGATATAAGCAAAAACATGATTTAAATATAACACAAAATGAAAACACAAAAAGACAAAACAAAAAAACCAAAAAAAATAAAGAAAGATGTGAACAAGAATATATGAAAAGAAAAAAATCGATTTTTTTATCACAAAACAAAAACGTTTTCTTAAATCAAAAAAAAAAAAAAAAAAAAAAAAAAAAATGAATAAAAACAATTTTAACGCCAGAAAGCCTATCAAAATACTAATAATATACTCATCCAAATCGAATAAAAGTATTATTAAAATTATATTAGAATATAATTATTAACGAGCTGATCTATATATATAACTAAAACTATATATATATATATATATATATATATTTTCCACTGTTATTTATTTCGTACTTATTATTCTGCACATTAGGGTGTTCCTCTAATCTGGAAAAGAAAAAAGGGGGTACCTTAAATTAAATATGAACAAATTCTGTGTCAATTGATAGTATTCAAACAGGGCTGTGATTTGTATTCACACTTCCCGAAGCAAAGAATTCTTTTCAAAATCGAATAATGCTTACCTAAAACACCCACTAAAGTACTCCTGCGCAGTTCATATCAACCAGATGGAAGAGAACTTGCTGCTACGCTACTAACCCACATAGTCGGGATAGCTTTAATAATTAAAGTTACATTTGTTTTTTTTTTTGTGTTGGTTTTGTGCTTCAGATCTGTCAACATTCATAAACAATACAATGTGAACCATTCTAAAGGTTCGTTTCTATATATACGAGGAGCAATAATAAAATTCATTTTTTGCTTCGGGAAGTGTGAATATCAATTGCAACGATTTGTGAATACTATCAATTGACATAGAATTTTGTACTCTTTAATTCAAGCCACCCCCTCTTTTAATTTTTAATTCTCGGAAACACCTTACTGCACATTTCGATGACTTACAATTGTCACTAATCAGAGGAGTGCTCGCCATGCTCGCGAGCCGTGCAAGTTTGTCAACATGGAACAAAGTGGCCTAAACACACTACACAAGTGAAGAAGTGACACAACGACATTTATATACGATGAACTAAAATCTCGCTACATTAAAAAGAAAAAAAGAAAAAAAAAAAAACACATGTTACCTCTCTATTTGCTAATGAAAATCTTTTCACTTTATTCTTAACATAAATGAGAGAACGCCTTGCCGTTGTGGACACCACTTACTTTTTTCTCCAAGAATACTTTTTTCTTTATTTTTGAACAAGAGAAAAAAGGAAAAAGCTGCCAGTATTGCTCCTTCTTATCAATTTTTCCGATGAATTGTTGCTTTTGAATCTGTGGAATGGCAAATAAAATACTCACAAAAAAAGGTAAAAACTTGAGAAAAGGTAAAACCTTACTGTTTCTCGTGCATTGCAGAAATGATGTGTTAAATGGTCATATTCAACATGACATCTTCAACTTTCAACAATTTCCACTAATATTGTAACAGAAAACATGTAAGTTCTTCAAAATCACCCCCCCCCCCCCCAATTCACAATCACATTTATTTTGTTATTCTTTCTTGAAATTAACAAAACAGTATGAAAACTGTGTTAATTGCCTAAACAAAATTACTAATTAGCATTAATTGGTGTTGATTTGATATAATCGATAAATTCGAAAGTACTTTTGACAAAAATCGACTTTCGAATATGCCCCAAAAATTGGAAAGCATCAATTGAGCTGTTTTAACAGAATGTGAACAAAATCCCAAGCGGGAAGAAAAAATCGATGAAAGATCAAAACAAATTCGATTTTAAAAAATCAACATTTTACATTCCGATTTGAATATTCTTCTATGTTGTTGTTGTTGTTGTTTTTTTTTATTGCTTTTGAACACACATTTTGAGTGCTTTACAATGTGCTATTGAATGAAATGAATTCAAATTCACATAGAAAAGCAATGTAATTTCTCAGCGATTTATACCATTTTCGTTTACGCAAAACTCAACATTTTATGGGGGAAAATTGCAAATGAAACATATAAAAAAAGGATCAGTGATGAAAGAGCTTTCTGCAAAAACTTTCTTTTCGCAATTTCCATGAAAAATACGAAAAAATGTAATATTCAAGTCATTTGAAATGGCCATTTTGATTGCATTCAAATGTGCTACTTTTTTTTTCTGCCATGCATAGCTTTCTTCATCAATCTTACACATTTCAAGACATGTCGCACCCTTAAAATGGAAGACGTCACCATTCGGGGCATAGAAATAAACAATTTCTAGTTCTGATTTATGTATTTGCTAAGCAATAAAGTGAACAATTTTCAACGTATTCTGAATATTCACATTGAGCAAATGTTTTCCGGTTTTTCCCCCCTTTAGTTTTTGTTTTTGTTTTGAAAGCAAATGTCACAATGCCCTCTGGTCCAGATTGTTTGCACAATTTTCCGAGGAAAAAAAAAATCCTCTTGTTCACTATACATATATACTTTTTTGGTCTATTAAATTGAAACTGCATTTTTTCATAAGCTACAAAGTGACAATTTGAATCGATAAAAAAAACTCCTCGATAAGGAATTCCTAAAATTTAAATGAAAACATTTTTTTTTTTTCACATTTTATTTACATTTAGATTTATTAAAATCAAATAAATTTTGAATAGGCAAAAATTAAATTGGATTTCTTGTTTGGAAAATTATATATAAATTTTTGGTGCTTGAAATACACATAGTAACAATTTACCAAACTATATTAAATAGAAACATCCAAAAATGGTTCTATAACGCATTAACGATGTTATTATTGTCTCGCTATTTATCGTTATATCAATGGACACAATACAATAGATTACGCTTCAAAAACAACATACAAACATTTGAATAATTGAGATAGATTTTTATGTTAATGTTCATTGCATCGCTGTCACAACCAACGATATAGATATTCCAGAGCATTAGGGAATAATAAAAAAAAACAAAGGACAAAGAACAAAATTATATTCAAAAAAATAATTTATAGTTAACGTAACAGTTAACAAGCAAATTTAGCTCTCATGAAACAATTTAAATTGTAGGTATTGAACAAAAAAAGAAGAAAAATATGTATTTTAATTATTCTAATAGTGCAATTATTTGACAAGACGCTAGTTTTTTTTATAATATTATATTGAATTTAAATGAAAATCAACAGCCTCAGTTAATGGCATAATACCATTTCTACTCCTTCAAATGAACTCCTTTTCATTTATACACACAAATTTAGTGAAAAATTGATAGAAAAAAAACTAATCCAGTTACAATTTTTGTAGTTAATTAAAATGAATTTTATTATCTAGAAAAAGACAAAAAAGACAAAAAGAAAAAAAAAAAAAAAAACACGGCCATCAAAAAGTTCGGGTGCGATCACAAAATCAGATACTTTTTTTTTCTAGTCAATTGAACATTTCTTATAAAAACTAATTCAAAAGCACAGATTTAAAGTTGCAATTATCGGAAGATTATAAATAATTCTATAATATTTCGGTAAAATAGCCAATTCGAAACAGCAAATTTTCAATTCAATATTGAAAGTGCACCAAAGTCCACCGAATTATAAATTGTTTAGAAACGTTCAATGATTCAGAGAAGAAAAAAAGAGGACAGAAACTGATTAACCAAAACTTTCTGAAGCAGTGTAGCTCAAAACCAATGTGAAACTTAGATATTTAGGGGCGAACGTATTTCGTACGAAAAGTTTACCCCACAACTTTACAATATTTAGGGTTAGTCATTCTAATTTTAATGACCAAGTATCACCAACCAAAAACAGAAATAAAATGAAAAACTGAATCGAGCAATAGATATTAAATATATGCTAGTAAATATAACTATTCATTAATTGTTCATTGCAATGTTAAAACTTTTCAAATTCCATTCGCCCAGCCGGCCTACACAACCAACGTACAAACCAATTTCAGCAAAGAAACATTTTCATTGCAGCTATATAATGTGGAACGAAATTATCAAAAAGAAAAAACAAAATGCAAAACAACAACAATTTTTGGCAATTTTAATACTTTTTAGTACATTGTCAAACATTGAAAAATGGTTGAAAATGTAGAGAAATTGAGAAAAAAAATCTATGAAAAAGTATCAAGAATAATATTTGCCAAAAGAAAAAAAATTCAATGGAATGCTATTCTGTCAAAAATGTTTTGTAAACGCGAAAATTTTCACACGATATATAGAAATTTGAAGCGTTTCGCATTAGGCTAGATATTTTCTAAGCGAATTTCAAACTAACAGCAAATAAATAAATATATAATTCAATTAGTATAAAAAAAATATTCATTTATACAACTACACACATAATTTAAAGAAGAAAAACCAAACACAACATTTCTATGTTATCAATGGCAAGTCACTGGACAAAATCCTATATATGAATGATTGAATGATTAAGAAAAATGGATCTGCTCAATGTTTGAAATCTACCCATTTAAATATTATCGTTGCAAGATGATTTAATGCATACATCACTGAATTTACTTATGCGAAATGGATTTTTTTGTTCTCTCATCAATCCTCCTCACAAGATACAAGCAACATTTACAAAATCTACCGCGAATCTATCCGAATCCCTCTTAAGTTGGAGAATAATCAATTTTTTTTCTGTTTTTTTTTTCTTTTTTTTTTTTGGTTTTCTTTTCGTTTTGCACTGCCAATGTTAATTAGATGAAATAATACAAATCAAAAAGCCACCGTTTTATGGTTAGAATTTAAGTGAGTCGTTGCTCAGTATTTTGATTTAACGAGAAGAGAAATTCAAATATACTGAAAAAAGAAAAGCAAAAAATTGAACGTAAAAGAAAACAAGAGCAAAATTTGCCTGAATGTTAATTCTTACTTGAGGCAATGGATGGTGGCCAATGTCTTCAAATGGTATTGATAGTTTTGCCCAATACACCAAATATATTCTTCTTTTTTATTGAGAAAAAAAAACAAAACAAAACAAAAAACTAAAAACAATGCTATTGTGTGTTGAGCGCACATTCTCTTAAACATTTTATTCTTATGTAAAAGAAATGAACAAGAAAAAGAAAATGAAAAAAATTGCTATTGAGTTAGGAAATTATATAATGATCGATTTTAAAAACAGGCGACCTGAAATTTATCGATTTAAATATATTTTAATAACATTGATAAATTCCATTCCATATTTATAAGTCAATTGATTGATTTGAATATTATTATGTATTTACTACATTTGTTTTTTTTTTTTTTGTTTTTTCAAATAACTCACACAACTCTACTTTTACAATAAATATTACATTCTATATTGGCTTAGAAAATAACAATTGAACAAATGAAACAAACAAATAACAATTGAAATTGAAGGAAAGTATTACAAAAGGCGATCAATGTATTCAAACATTTTGCATAATGCATGTAATTTGATGAATAAAATTCGTTTCGGCCTTTGTTTTCAATTCACAACACAAATTCATGTATTTTGCATTATTTTTTTTTTTTTTTTTTTTTTTCTTTGAGTTGCTCTCTCCTTCTTCTTATTCTAACATTTTTAATTGCATGTTTCAGGTGATTTCAGGTAATAAAGGGGTAAGCATTATAAGCGACCATAAATAAATTGAAAATAATATCGTTAAAATAATATTTTGGTGGAAAAAATATGATATGATCCTTCAACAGCGATACATTCATTCCAACGCTCTTCGAACGTTTAGGGGGGGAGATTTTTGGGGGAAAGAAAAAAATTTTTGGGGAAAAAAAAAAAAAAAAAAAATTTATTTTTAAATTTTTTAAAAAAAAATATTTTATAAATAATAATATTAAAAAAAATAAAAAAATTAATAAAATTTTAATTTTTTTTTTTTAAAAAATTTTTTCGATACCTCTTTTGTAGAACGTTTTGTTTTTACTCTCAAAATAGTCCCCAATTTAAAGTATATCTCTTGCAATTTCAGTTTCCAATCGTCAAATACAAAAACATTTTGTTGATTTTTTTGATGTTTTCTGGAGTAACCACCTCATTTGAACGTCCAAAGCGGTCTTCATCATCGGTATTTGTGCGAGCGCGTTTAAATTCCCCAAACCAATGGAAAAGGTCTCTTTTCAATGGAGCAGAGTCCGGATAACACTTCTCAAGCCATTGCTGAGCTTGCACGGTATTTTTTCTTATAAAAAAGCAATGATAAATAAACTCGCGAAATTGTTTTGAATTCATTGTTTTTAAATCACAAACAGTTCTTTGAATGTTCTTTCAGTTCTTTCACTGTCAAATATTAAACGAATAGTCGAAATTCGCTCCAATTTTGACTGTAGACCTTTAAAGGATAGTATTAACTAGAAATCATATGGGTATGATATTTAAATCGCTATCTATATGTTAGTTACATTGAATATTGACCGATGTGTTAGTTCGTGAGCACTGTGAATTCTCTTGTTGCACGCATTGGATTAGAACAAAAACTAAGCAACTTTTATTTGTCCATTTAATTTCACCAGAATATCTGGTACCAAACCCACCATTTTTTTTTTTTTTTTCGTATTCGGTTCTTATGTTTGGCAATTTTATCTCAATTTTTTTGTTGTTCCTAGTATATATGTATGATTTTATTATGCGTGTCTCTATTACATTTAAATTTATCAGTTATGTATTGTGGCGTGATTCATCAGATCAAGACTCAACATTGTTTTCGAATCATGAGTCGAAACCAAATTCACGGAAATACACAGTTATTTAGAGTTCTTTGTACAAGTGAAAAAAAGAAACCTAATCGAGTATGGATAATAAACATACATGAAATGGAGTATATTTCCGAAAATTTAGTTTCAATCGGCACTTGATTCAAAAACAATGTTGCAAATTTATCAACATGTTGATATTGTCTTTGGCTTGAATAGGTCTTCTCATAATCATTTATTTTATTATTGTCGGACGAATTAAATGAAATATCAATGATGATAATTATCAAATGAAAGTTACTCCAGAGTTAAAAACCAACAAACTGAGTATGTGAAATAATCGCGCATCAACATAACTGTGCATTTCCGAGAATTTCATTTCAGTTTGGGCAAAATATTTGGGGCTGAGTCCATTGGACTCAGTCCAAGGGGTTGCATAAAGGGGTACCGTATTGGGGGTGGTGTGTTCAGAAATGTTTCTAATCTTGATTAGATGTACAACATTGCCGAACACTTCAAAATGACTATCTGACCGTTTACAAGTTAAAATTGGATGAAAACCCAATTTTCCGCTCTTTTCAGGTTTTTTTGTGAAAATGGCATTCGTTAGATTTGGGACACATGAATGGTTTAGTAATCAGCGTCACCCGTTATATGATTCATGGATTCATCTCATTAATTGGACAGTGTTGTTTGTTATAACAAACAAGTACTGAACAAAAATCGTGTTCCTCATTTGGGAGGAGTATTGCTGCTCAGTAAATTCCCACCGCTCAGTTGATATTCCTTAAAGAGACACATTTCCCGCAAAATAACGAACAAAATATCCAAACAAAATTACACACAGCAACAGCCTAAATGTCAAATTACAGATAGATGTTTAAAAATACTGATAGATGTGTTAGTAATCTAGTGTAGTTTCCATTATTTTGGGATGACAATTCAACATATACTGTAAGCGTACGTATAACGTCAATAATTAGTACTAAATTACTAACACATCTATCACTATTTATACACATTTATCTCTAATTTGACATTTTACTGATAATTGGCGCTCATTGTACTGATGTCGTTCTCTGTATGTTTGTATGTGAATAAGCGCTGTAAGCAAAGGCAAATAAAACTACAAAAATACTGATGCTATCTATATATATATATATATATATAAATATATTATGTGTAAATTGTACTTTAATGATCATTTGAGTTTGAAAAATCATTGACCGAACATGTTGTTCAAATTTGTGATAGTTCTATCATTTTTTTCATTCACTTGGGCACTTGACGAAACTTTGAAGCCTGAAACAAATGGTGAAGATGTGGTGTGTAAGGTGATCATGAAGATTGACAATTCGGCCATATTTGCTGATGATAAAAAAATGTTGAGAAGAATCGCTTATGTAGAATCAAAGTTTGGTACAGATCGAGGTACATATCGACAAGGGTATCATGGTGGCATTTGGCAAGTTGATAAAGTGGGATTCGATGATGCTATAATTAATGGCAGCCATCCAAAACTCGATAAACTTTGGACAAAAATTGCACAATTGTTGAATAAACAAAAGAAGGACATCATATGGTGAGCCAATATGCAATAATAACACATTACTAATTCTTGATTTCCATTAATTTTTGACATTTGCAAGTGCATTTTCTTGCATAAATACATTCATTGTAATCTTTGAAACATATATAAATGAGAAAATATTTCTAAAACTACTCAGTGCATTAAATTTTCAATTAAATCTTCCAACGACAATTATCAATAATATTCGATCAGAGAAGACTGATTCAAGCTTTTCAGTATCTCCTACTAGTATCAAAATGTATTTATTTACTTATTAGCTTTCGCTTTGTGTGATTTCAATTTTTAATCATTTCTTAAATTAAATTAAATTTTTCAATTGTTTCATTCCTAATTTTATTGAGCAACTCATTCAACATCTTAACTCCATTAACAAGTCCATTAAGCAATAAATATTTTTTTAGCGTATTCGTTTCTTGTGTTTTGTAATTTTATCTCAATTTTTTTTTTTGTTTTTTCTAGTATATTGTATATGTATGATTATTATATTTAAATTTATCAGTTATGTATTGTGGCGTGATTCATCAGATCAAGACGCAACATTGTTTTCGAATCATTAGCTGAGACCCAATTCACGAAAATATACAGTTATCTCGAGTACTTTGTATGAGTAAAAAAGCTGATAATTCAGTAGGGAAAATAAACATAAATGAGATGTAGTATATTTCCGAGAATTTTATTTCACTTTTATCACATAAACAAATGTTTTATTCTACAATGTTTGAATTGTTAATTATTATTTGACTCAAATTTTTCGTATAATCTACGACAATAAATAATCAATGTTCCACTTTTAAATGATATTTATTTTTTGAAAAATTACCGTTTTCTAACAAAACACTTTGTAAGAATACTTTTATTGTACAATTGCATTTCATTTAAACAGCTGATAAGATCCATTCAATAATATGGAACGATTTGTAAAATTGAATATTTTGTGTGAGTGAGATTTATCAAAATTATTATTATTTCTTTTACTTTAGGGAAGATCTACGAAAGCCATTATTTTCCGGAGTTTTTGCCAGGATCAGATTGTATTTAATTCCGACTAGCATACCGAATGACCTTACTGAACAAGCCCAATATTGGAAAACAAATTATAATTCAGTGCTTGGCAAAGGAACTGTGAATGGCTTTATAAATCAAGTCTATGCGATGAACGAAACTTTTGGTATTGATTGCAATTTGGGGATTATCATGGATAGATCCTAGGGTGTACTTTAAGAAAACAAATATCACAAATTTTATGCAAATGTCCGAATATTTCTACGAATATTCGAATGAAATCTGTATATTGCAAATATGCAAATTTATGACAAATATGCTACAAATATACGAATATTAAAGAAAGCAAGGAAAATATTAGCAAAAAATGCAAATAAACATAGTTTCCTATTTGAATAAACCACATCTTCCCGTTTTTTAATTATTTAGGAATGTGAAACTTATCAATCATTTTCTTTCACTTTTCTGATAGGACATATTTTTCGAGATCAAACCGTTATTGTTGTTTATTTTATTGAAGTGCAAGTGAAAGTCGTCAGTGAATCGAATGAACAAGTGCTTCGTTTTGTACTAGGGGGATTTAACTACTCGAAAACCAGCAAAAACCATGCAGAACTTGTAAGAAATCTACACAAAATGATTGAACTCGCATTTTAATTTTTAACTCCATTTAAATAACATGTACAAACTCGTACGAGTTCGAGTTCAACTTTGCATGCAAATAGGCGCGAGAGTCAGTTGTCAGTTGTCAGTCTATCATTCGCTCAAAATCAAACTAAATATACCAACAACGAACTCGCAAAAACTCGCAAGAAATTGGACGCACTCGTGAGACATGTTTCCCCCTAGGTTTTGTATCGGAATTTTTTAAAGTTTTGAGCCGTGATTATTATATTGATAATAAAAGAATCTCTTGTAAAAAATACACTTGTTGTTACACTACTTCAATAATTACATTCATTACGAAAATGTCGTGTTGCCTCATAACGAGCACTGAGCCTTTCCATAGATTTTATTGTTGTATTTAATTAGTTTGAACTCTCACCACTTCCATTCATAATGCAAATTTAATGCGCTTGAGTTTGGCGCTGTTTGTGTGTTGTTCGGTGAACGCTCAGTGTTCGCCTCATAACTTCACTTTGTTAAATCGTATTAGTAGTCTTGCGCGAGTTAAGGCAACGAAGTTGCTCTGGAACAAAAAATAATAAGAAAAACAAAGTTTTTCAAATTCGTAACTGCAGTGAACTGCTTTTATTGAACTCTCATCATTTTGTGAACAATGTCGCCGAAGCGTTTTGCTTATTTATATGGTTTTCTTATATTGCAAGTAAAATGGTTCGGTTTTATATTTTCAAAACAAATCGATGGAATTGCATATGAACACTTGAGTCCGAATTAACATTAACTTAACTGAATATAATGATTATTGGAAAAAATATGAAAAAATGTGTTTGGTTTACAATTTCAAAACAAATGGTCAAATGAATTAGGTTACATGTGGCTATTTCTGCTTCATAAGCTGAATTGGTTTTACTTAACTGTGAATGAACTATTTGTTATGTTTAAACTCTTGTATTTTAATATGTTTTTAGGTTTAAACTTGACTTGTGAAGAAAAGGTGTTATGAATGAACTGTGAAAGAAATGTCTAATGAAATGATCTTGAAATTGAAACTGATATTTTAACCCTCCCCCTTGAAAAAATAAAATGTCCTCATTTTTTCATGGATGGTGCTTGATTTATGGGTTTGACTCTCAAGTGAGTTTGTGATATAATGAATTGATTTCAACATATTTGCTTAATTTTATATGAAATGGTTTGTAATTGATTTGCTTAGTCGGCTTAAAATGTAAATTTTTTTTTTTTTTTTGATATTCGTATATGCTGGCTACAAGAATGCATTTCTTAGGCTATCTTTGTGTATGATTTTGCCCGTAGTTGTTATAATTGTATCGTTGCGATCTTCTTGAACCATATGTTGTGTATACGATTTTTTATCTTTTCTGCAGTGGTCCGATTTCATGAACACAATATCGCCAGCTTTGAATATTTTGTGTAATCTTTTTTTGTTTTGAAAGTCCAATGTTTTCTATTCTGTTTTTTGATCCAATTTTCTACCACATCGAAATTCACGTTTTTGTTAAAGAATATATCGTGAGGCTTGTACTTTGTTGAATTTTCGATAATAGCCAGTGAGACCGAGAATGATCTTAATTTAAGCCTGCCAGATTGCCCGGGTTTTTGTCACTTCTGCCGGGAGAATTCTTCCCGGTCCGGAAATCTGGGTTTTTAAACGAAAGTCCGGAAAAGTCCGGAAAAGTCCGGAATTTTCGACGTTTTTTCCTTCAAAAATTTTTTTTTCTATACATTAAATGTATCAATATTGATTGAACCGCTGCTATGAAACAGGTGATCGATGATACGAACACACTCTCATCAATCGAATCGTTTTGTTTCATCCATTCACAATAACTAATACGAAAAAAGAGAGAGATTTGACTGTTTATTGTTTACAAAGTTTGTTTAAGCATCGTGAATTTCATGTAAAATTTGCAGAAACGTTTGTATTTCGAATGCATTTCAAAGAATGTATGTCAGTCAGCCTATTCTCATCGTTGCGTTCAGTCGATCCAAATACAAATTAGTGAAATCGAAATATTCTAGTGAAAAAAAATCAATCAAAATGGGTGGCTCCTGTTTGTGGAGACCTGAATTCGCCAAGAAATACCCTGGATTTACTGCAGCAAAAAACAAGAAAGCCGATCATTGTTATTGTACAGTATGTGCCAAAGATATTTCAATCCGTCATAAAGGTCAGAAGGATATTGAAAATCATTTGAACGCAAAGACACACTTGGAAAAGCAAAAAGCCGCCGCTGGTGCGCAAGTGTTACCCAGTTTTTTCACTGGTAAGAAAATATCATTACATTTATTACACCAAACACCGTGTAATGATATGCTGATTTATTTAATGAACAAATGTATAGCATCTACAAAAGAGGTTTTGGAGCTGGCTGCGAAAGAAGCTATTTGGAGCTATCACAAGGTGAACAAAACTCAATCATTTGCATCAACTGATTGTGAAAGTACACTCATTCGGACATTGTTTGAGCAAAAAAAATTTCAACTTGGTCGTACTTCAGCACTTCAACTATCGTTTCTAATGTCTTCGCTCCCAAAATCGTTGCTGAAATGAAATTGGAATTGAAATCGTGTAATTTCATTTCAATTGGTACTGATGCATCCAATCACATAAAATGTTTCCAGTTATCGGGCGGTGGTTTGATCCTTTATCAGGCATCAAATCAAAAGTATTGGATTTATCGGATGAAACAGGTTAGTGTAGTAAATGATTTGATTGTGTTTACAGAAAAAATAAGAAATGTTCATGTATTGAATTAAATTAAATGTTCAACCATTTAGGTGAAACAGCTGACATCATTATCAATTTGCTGAACAGAGTTGCAACGAACTATGATATTGAAAACAAGTTGGTTGTATTTTCTGCTGACAATGCACCAGTGAATTTCGGCACCGTTGATCGCACAGGCAGCAAAAATGTTTTGAAACAGCTGAAAGAAAAAACAAATAAACACATGATTGGTGCTGGCTGTATCGCACACAGTGCACACAATGGAATTGAAGCTGCTTGTGATGTTCTTCGACTCGATATTGAATATTATGCAGTCAAAATTTACACACATTTTTATCGACACACTGTTCGCTTACACAAGCTGAAATAGTTCTGTGAATCGGTTGGTGAGCATTTTGTTAAATTGAAAGGATACAGCACAACTCGTTTCTTGGCGTTGGAAGAATGTTTGAGTTCAATCATCTCAAATTTTAATGCATTGAAAGAATACGTCGATTCTCTCAAAACGCCGCCACCAAAAATCAAAGAATTTTTTGATGACCCATTCGCTTTGGCATCAATGGTGTTTGTTCGAGATCAGAGTGCACATTTTCAAACAATAATTCGGCAACTTGAAGGTGACTGTGTTTGTGCTGTGGACGCTGCATTTTTGATTGATCAATTGAAAATGAGTATTGAGAGCCGTTTGAAGAACAATTATACGTCACTCGAATTCCAGTCCGCATACGAGCAAATTGACAATGCTACTGCCAAAGAAAAGCGTGAATTCGTTAAGAGCTTGAAGACTTTCCATGAGACTGCGCTCACATACGTGAATGAATGGACAAAGTGGTTGGATGATGTCAAAGTGTTCACTTGGATTTCTCTCAAAAATGACAAACTGAAATGGGAGCATGTTGAGTGTGCTGCGTTGTGGATGATTAGCCGTAATTACTTTGACTCAAAAGATATGGATGCATTGTTCAATCAATTCGCCATACTTGAACGATATTTAGATGCAAATAAAGGCTCGCTTGAAAAAGAAGAATCAGCAGACAAGAAATGGGTGCACATCTTCTGTGATTTTTAAACAAATTCGTGGCCATACAATGCACTATCCAAAGTTGTCGAATTCGGATTAGTCATCCCAGCAACAAATGCGACTGCAGAACGGGTTTTCGCTCACATCAACGATATTTGGACAACAGAGAAAGGCAGTATGAAAATTGAAAATGTTCGAGCTCGGTTGATGGTGAAGTTTAATTGGAAAGAAACGTGCTTAGATTTTTACAAGAAAATCGAAGGCGACGTTGATTTTTTGAATAAAATTGGATCAAGCGCAAAATACGGAATGAATGCGGCAGATTTATTCAAGGCTGCAAACAGTGATCCACAACCGTCTACATCTTCGCAAGCAATGAATAGTAGCTAGAAAAAAAAAAAACCAATACATACACTGACAATATTTAGGTTATGTTTTTTCCAACCATTCGTTGGAATTAACGTCATTCCAACCAAAATTGTTCATTGTCCAACCAAAATTGTTCATTGTTGGACAACCCTAGTATTGAAAAAAAATCCAACCATTGTTGGACAATGAACAATTTTGGTTGGAATGACGTTTATTCCAACGAATGGTTGGAAAAAACATAACCTAACTATTGTCAGTGTATAAAATGCGATGAAAAATTAAAATTTCGAAAAAACAAATGTGACTTATTTAGATATGAATTCCAAATAAAAGTTCAATGAATAAAGTATCACGTATCTGTACGAATTTCAACTTTCACATAAATTTCATCACTTTTCAGCCCATTGTTGTATTCTAAAAAAAATTGAGAATTTGTCCGGAATTTGCCCGGAATTTAGATTCACAAAAGTCCGGGATTTCGCCTGGATTTTATAAATTTTTGCCCGGGAATTGCCCGGCGGAATTGAATCTGAAAAAATCTGGCAGGCTTATCTTAACTCTTTTAATGTTTTCGGAATGGGATAATTTTGAATGGCCTCTGTTTTAAACGCGTCTACCGTAATTCTACCGTTTTTTATTATATGGCCGAGAAATTCGATCGAAGTGATGAAGAAATGCGATTTTTCGCTAGAGATTTTCATATTAGCATCGTGCAATGCGTCTATTATTGTTGTAGTATGTTGCATGTGTTCTTCCGGTGAATTGGAATAAATTAGCACATCATTCATATATATTTATGCGAATTTTCCAATATATGATCTAAGAATGTCGTCAACGCATCTTTATATCATAATATGCTTGGAGCATTTTTCAAGCCGAATGGCATTCTTATGAATTCATATTTTGCGCCATTTATTGAAAAAGCAGTTTTTTCTCTGTCTGATTCTTTGATGATTATTTGGTGAAAACCAGATTCTAAGTCTATCTTTGGCAATACTTTGGCATTACCGAGATTTTGTAATGTCATGTTAATATCCGGAATTGGATAACGGTCAGTGATTGTATGGGAATTTAATTTAGAAAAATCTATCACCATTCTTCGTTTCGGTGTATTATCTTCGTTTGTACCCTTTTTCGGAACGGTCCAAATTGGTGAATTGGAAGGGGAATATAACAATTCGTGACAGTCGTAGTCAATCGCAGACATTCGTACATCTTTAGTATTGCTTTGTTGTTATAAAGTGACCGCACTGTGAATGTCCCGTAAACACAGTTGAACACATTCGAAAGAATTTGTTAGCTGTTGCTTGCGTTATATGCCCCTTGGTGAATTGTAAAGACTGAACGATTTTTGAATAACACCATTTGTGAGAAGTCTCACAATTTCTTTTTCTACGAAATCATGATCTGATATAGGATATGGGTATTGTTTCACCCAAACAGGATCATTATTCACTGTTCTTATCGTAGCCCCTCATCTTTGTCGTGAATGGTAAAGTTTCGTATACCATCTCATTCTTTTTCATCAAATCGTTAATTTCTTCACTAAATTATGGATTATCATTTATAAAATTTACATTTTGGGCTTCGAATATTTGATTTTCATTTGGAATGGAATAGTACAATTTATATTCAAAGAAGTTAATTTGTGCTTTCATTTTTTGCAAACTTTTTTCGCCTAAAATCATATCAAAGTCGTATAATCTATCAATTTCAAAAAATTCCAAATCTTGTTTCAATAATCTTATTTGTTGTTTGTATTCTATTATTGATGTACCGTGGAGTGTTTTAGCGATCGTATTCTTTTCTAATCTAATTCTATTACTTATGTGCAAATTTTTTCTAATGTAATTGTTAGTTGCAACTGAATCTACCAAAATCTTAATTTCTAACCGACCTGATCTTACTGTTCGGATGATACATGGTAGATTCTTTACTCTTCTAAAAAAGTACTCTCCTGTTCTGATGTAGTGGTTTGTTGATCCTCAGCTTCATAGTTGTTTTCCAAAGAGTCATCATAAATGGATTGCATATCGATTGTTTCTTCCACATGGTTAACTCGTTGTTGTTTATTCAAATGTTGGTATGATGGTTTATTATATTGGAATGAAGTTTCACGTTGTCTTTTTTCAGCTTGCCAATTATTATATGGAAATTGTGGTCTTTGGACGTATTGTTTTGATGAATCAATTTCCATTGGTGGTTTTGTTGTTGTTTTGGTGGTGACAGTACGATAAAGTTCTGTTTCATTGCTTGATTCGCTTGATAATTGAAATTGAGATTAAAGCTTGATCTTGGCTCGTGATAATTTGTATTGAATTTTGGTTTTGTGTCGTCATCGGATTTCAGCAATCCGATAGAGCATGTATAAATCCCACGGTACGGTTGAAAACAGCAACGGTGAACGTAACCACACTCAATCAGACAATATGGAATGAAAATATGAAAAAATATAATAAAATGATTAACACTAATTAAAACTAAATCAAATTCGTGTAATACACAAAACAACGAATACTATGAGCCCAAAAAATACATTTTTAAACTCGAAACTTAACTCAACTTAACTCAAAATATTAAAAAAAAAAAAAAAAAAAAAACAAATCACAAATAAATAGCTAGAGCGCAAATTTTTTCTGACCTGTCAGTTACAAACGTCAAATGTCAATAACGTATTATTAGTTACATCTGAAGAAAGTTGATGTTTTACAGCCAATACGCATGCTTTGGGTTGTTCCAATGATTTTTTCTATCTCTCCGCGAGGACCATCGTTGTTTGTACAAAAACAAAATTTTCTTAATGATCAACAATAACAGTTTCTTCTTCAAAAATACCTTGAAACTTATTTGGTATGATTTACTCTACTCCTATTTAGTTTACATTATGAACCGTTTTTACTGGGCTGAAGCTTTCAATATAAATTAAATACGAGTGGAGAAAGTGGTATAAAATGTTTTAAGGTTCTTTACACGATTCTCCATTGTTAGTATTTACTACTCACATATTAATAAATTGTTGAATATTCAACGATTTCCGTTTTTTGTGATGAAATACAATGTAATAGCGATGGATTTGAGCAAAATATATTTGTCAATATACAAAATATTTACATGTTGCTTACATTCATTGCTATTAAATTGTATTTTATCCGGACATTTTACACACATTATAAAGGGTGATTTTTTTGCTGTTTGGTTTTTCAACCTGATTTTTTTGACAGTTCACGCGTGATTCTTGACGCGTGTCAAATTCAAAAATGCTCAGTTAGCATTGCCATTTCAACATGGATAGACTTACGCCAAAACAACGTTTGCAAATTATTGAACTTTACTACCAAAATTCGTGCTCAGTAAAAAATGTGTTCAGAGCACTTCGTCCATTTTATGGCCGTCATAATCGTCCAACAGAGCAGGCTATTCAAGCCATTGTGACCAAATTACGCACCAATTTTACTTTATTGGACATTAAACCACCAACTCGTATGCGTAGAGTGCGTACAGAAGACAATATTGCTGCCGTATCAACCAGTGTTAACGAAGACCGTGAAATGTCCATCCGGCGCCGTTCGCAGCAATTGGGTATGTGTTATTCAACCACATGGAAGATTTTACGCAAGGACCTCGGTCTAAAACCATACAAAATACAGCTGGTGCATGAACTAAAGCCAGGCGACATGCCACAACGTCGAATATTCGGTGAATGGGCCTTAGAAATGCTCGAAGAAGATCCGTTTTTTTATCGAAGAATTGTGTTCAGCGATGAAGCACATTTCTGGTTGAATGGCTACGTTAATAAGCAGAATGTATATGGTCTGATGAGCAACCGAAAGCATTGCAAGAACTGCCAATGCATCCACAAAAATGTACTGTTTGGTGTGGTTTATGGGCTGGTGGCATCATTGGGCCGTATTTTTTCAAAAATGATGATGGCAACAACGTTACAGTCAATGGACCTCGCTATTGTTCGATGATTTCGGACTTTTTCTTGCCCAAAATGGAAGAGTTGGGTTTGATCGACATGTGGTCACACAGCACGCGCTTCCATGGCCATATTGCAAGGCGAATTTGGTGAGCAATTCATCTCACGTTTTGGACCTGTGAATTGGCCGCCTAGATCGTGCGATTTGACGCCGCTAGACTATTTTTTGTGGGGGTATGTGAAGTCTCTTGTCTATACGGATATGCCAGCAACTATTGCTGCCTTGGAAGACAACATAACCCGTGTTATTGGTGAGATACCAGTCGATATGTTAGAAAAAGTATGCCAAAATTGGACATTCCGGATGGATCACTTGAAGCGTAGTCGCGGTCAACATTTGCACGAAATAATCTTCAAAAAGTAAATGGCAAGAATTGATTTATCGACCAAAATAAAAATTTCAATCAATTTTGCACATTTTCGTTGTTTTTCTCCAATTTTAAAAACCAAACGCTTAAAAAATCACCCTTTATGATTTTAATATTGATTTTTTGTCATTTATTTTTATTTTGGCGTGTTAAAAACGTTTTGATTATATTTAACAAATATATCTTTCTGAAAAATTTCCATTTGTTGCTGTTTTCAGTTCAATTTCCTTTCTGGAAAAAAGCCGCAATTATTATCCATAGTATATTTTACTGTGAGCTGATTATTTAGATTTGCCGACATTGTTGTGTTGTTTTGATGATATTCAGGGTGTATGCACGTTTATACATTCCCAAATTGTCATAGATATTTGTCCGGCCGGTTATTATTTATTTTCATTTTTATTCATATTTTTTACATTTATTGTGTTATTCTAATTCCACCAGACATAAGCAATTGTCATTCCCCTCTGCTCTAGTCTCAGCAACCTCTAAGTAACCTAATTTCATTATGAACTTTGTGCTTATGATTATATTTCAGTTTTTTTAATTGTCAATCATCAACAATTGTGTTTATTACATTTCTCATGGGGACTAGCTTCGAATATAATTCAAAGAGAAATAATTCTAGGAAATGCCACCAAGAAATGCTTTATTTTTTCAAAAAAAAAAAAAAATTATTTTGACTATGTTACAGAGATGGAAATTTCACCTCTGGTATGCACGCACCCCACCGACTAGTACATCACTATAAAATTTGATTTATGATTTTTTGCTTCTTTCGATTTTGGAATTTAATAGTTCCTTACAAAACAAATGCGTAAAAATATTGAAATTCTATAGTAATGCAACTAGTTGCACAGGTGGAGTGCGCGCACACCGGAGGTGAAATTTTCATCTCTGCTATGTTACAATTCTGATTGACCCCAGTATATTGTAAAAACTATCGCCATCTAGTCATCGAGAATTCACAATGAAATGTTTTCTTACGAACACTGACAGAACTGTTCGTACATTTACTACGACTTTTTTGAAATTTAACGTTTTTCTACGTCTGTTGAAAAATTCACAACATAGTCGTACTGTACGACTCGTACACATACTTCTATACTATTTATATACAGTTGAGTGCGAAGGAGAAATATTTTCGCACACAGCTATGTTTCCCCTCTTCCCGCTCAATAAAACGTATAGAAATCTGTGTACGACAATGTTGTGAATTTTTCAACACATGTAGAAAAACGTCAAAATTGAAATAAGTCGTACTAGATGTACAAATAGTTCTGTCTGTGAATATAACACTAAAATATTTTTTTTTGCAATATTTATTCAAACGTAAATTGTTTCCTCATTTATTTAGTTTTTTTTTTTTAAACTAATTATATACAACAAAACAGAAGATGTAAACAATGTAAAACAATATCGAAATGACTCTGTCAGTAGTATGAAGTTGATTGCTTTACAGATTATCATTAACAATAACATCTTCGATATGGCTGTAGTCTATAACAATAGCTGTCAAATGTGCAGCGCCGCGAAGATCTTTGACCCAATTTTCGACGATGTTTGATACTACAATGCAGTGCTCTTCGTGGGCTTGGTTACAAGTGGCTGCTTTTTCTAAGCTGCTTAAATAAGCATCTCACGAACAGATATTCCGGTGCAACAGCGTGATGGAGCGGATCACAGAGACCTCAAAACCACTTTTGGTTGATATCGTTATCGGCACGGTTTTGAACATTTTTTTCAAAAATTCGTTTTTTTGAATTTGGAGAGTCAATGGTGCCATATGGACAGGTGTAAAAATATTTGCTTGCGTAATATAATAAAATTTCGATTTGCTATGAGGACTATAAGGTAATAGCTATCAGACGCCATAACAATACATACGATCGGTTGAATTGGTGAAAAGTTACGCCAGAGAATGTCCTTAAACCCATGGTAAAAAAATTACGATTTTCAGTGTATTTTCATAAAATGGAACCGCAGATCTCAATGTTATCGTGGTTTTGGTCACGGTTTCACGCCCGATTAATAAAAATGTATTTATTCAGAGCCTAGTGGCCAAAGATGCGCCCGTTGTGTAGCCAACAAATCGAGTCTTATCGCAATTTTTCACAAATATTCAAAACCTCGTGATATCTCATTTTTTTCATATTTAATCCTCTTTGCCAATTTTAAACCACTTGATAACACTTCTAACATTGATAAAACAAAACATACATAAATACTTCTATATGTCATAGATGTGTGAGTGAAAGAATGATGTGGATTTCGGTCAAGCTAGGCGGGGCTGTGTATCGTTTTGTGAGTGTGTATTCCCCGTGTGAAGGTACAAATGCAGAAAAGATAAATGATTTTTATGGTGATTTGAATGATATTGTTTATCGTAAGGGAAATGAAAACGTGATTTTATTAGGGGATTATTGGAATTATGTAACGGAAAGAGATTATTGGATTTTTGCCAGAGTTCGGACTTAGTATTAACCAATTCATTTTTTAAACACAAGAAAATCCACATGTATTCATGGGAAAATCCTGGCCAGAATCAGAAATCTCTTCTCGATTACTCGTGATAGTGGATGAAAGTCTGCGCAAAATAGTTATAGATACACGTGTGTATAGAAGTTTTGGTTTGGATTCTGACCATTACTTAGTTGCAAGCAAACTGCGTATTCCAAAAGGAGTAGCGAGTAAAAATCAGAAGCCAACCAATAGAGTGAAAGTTAATGAATTGAAGATTGAAAGTGTGACGAATGCGTTTATAGCTAAATTAGGTGAAAAATTTGCGCAAGTGGAAACGAATGAGATGTCTGACATCAATAGTGAATGGAATTGTTTCAAGAATGCAATGTTGAGTGTAGCAAAGGAATGTTGTGGAATGCATGTGAGTAAGAATGGTAAAAAGAAGACTGACTGGTGGAATGATGAAGTGCAGGATGCGGTAAGAGAGAAGAGAGTGAGATGGATGCGTTGGATGCAAGATCGAACTGAGGAAAACTTAGAGTCATACAGAGAACAAAAGAGATTAGTGCAGGAGTTGGTGAGAGAAGCGAAAGAGGGAGAATGGGTAAAATTTGGAAGGGATTTAGAAGAAGAAGGGCAACAGAGAAATAAAGTTTTTTGGTCAAAGGTTAAGAATATTCGTAATGGAGGTAAAAAACGTGCGCCAGGAGCCGTTCTAGATAGAGCAGGAGAACTAGTGATCGGTAAAAAGAATGTATTGAAGCGCTCTATTGAAGCGAGAATATTTTGAGGAACTGCTGAATGTTGAAAACGTGACAGTAGTGAATGGGAGTGAAAATGAAACATTGACGGAAGGGCAAATGGAAGGAATAAGCGTAGGTGAGATAGAATTGGCAGTTAGAAAACTGTGCTGGGGCAAAGGAGCAGGGGTAGATGAAATTAGGAATGAATATTTGATTTGTAGTGGAGCAGTAGGTGTTCGTTGGTTACATCGTTTGTTTAATCTGGTTTGGGATTCATCAGTGGTGCCGAAAGAATGGGGCGGAGCGGTTATCTCACCCCTCCATAAGAAAGGAAGTAATAGGGATTGCAACAACTACCGTGAAATTTCTCTATTGAGCGTTGTCGGAAAAGTGTATAGTGCAATTTTAGAAAAATGAACCAGAGCTGTTGTCGAATCACACTTGGATGAAAACCAAGCGGGCTTTAGACCGATGCGCGGTTGATACAACACCGCTAACGCACACATTCATACACTGCGTCAAAACTATAATATATTTCTATACTTATAGAAATATATATCTGTATGGGAATATCCATATTACAATCTCTGCAGCGTACACACTTCTTTAACAAATGAATTGTGGAACCAATTAACGAAAATTCGTGACGTCATCCATGACTTTGCCGAGTGGTCATAGACCAATGGATTTTGGAATCCTTTGAAACAACGCGGTTCTTTGGACTTTCCGATTACAAACGGAGTAACTTTATGTGACCCAAATGCATTTGAACACAACATGAATGACACTCTTTCCTTGCGAATTTTTCGACCGGATGCTGTTTTCCCACACGCTGTAACATATGTTGTATTGGGCAACAATCGATAAAAAAGATCGGATTCATCGGCATTATAAAGTTGAGCAGAGGTTATTCCCATTTCACTCATTTTTTCACGTAACTTTTTAATGAATGGGGTAATCGTTGAGGTATCGCTGAATAAAATTTCACCGCAAATTCTCTTAAATTGAATGCTATGTCGATGTTTGAATTTGGTGAACCATCCATCGCTGGCATTAAAATCACTGCTCAGTTCACTGGGTACAATTGTGTAAAAAAATTTCTTAGCCATTGCTTTCAATTCAACCGCCTTTATTGAACACCATAATGAATGAGTCGACTACCACGAATACCACTATCTAACTTCTTTAAAACTTCAGACTTTTGTTCTAAAGTCAACCTATTTTGTTTTGGAGTCGACATTTTTACACAAATGAACCGAAATGAATATGCAATGAGGCAAATTAACATATAATTTCAATTGTGAAACTAAATCACACACAAGTTCAACGTCATCTACAATTGCAATCAAATGTACATGTAATATCATATCGGTTTGTGTTTTCACTAAGAAAGTTGGAAAACAGTATCTATTGATGTTATGTGGTCTTCATATTTACGTTTGTAGAGGGCGTTAAATTTTGTCGATCAGCATAATTTGCCTCATTGGAATATGTACATACATATTTCAATCAGTCACAATGGTAGCGCAAAGCGATGCAAAACGAACAATCTTTGCAAATCTTTTTAAAATTTTAGCGAAATCGAAGCATTTTCACGAATCTTACGAGTCTTACAAATCTTCATTTACATGTGAAGTTTACAAAGAGATTTGCAATTGCAAGCGTATCTATGCGCATCTTTTTAACACATAATCAAGTGCGAATCCTTGCGAATCTTTATTCATTTTCAAGTATAATACGCGAATCTTTAAATTTTTGATCATATTTTTGCAAATAAATTGGGATTCGCTGCGAGTCATTTTCCCCTAGGAAAAATGTTACACAGAAAAGTTCCGTGGAAAAATGTTATTATTGAATGTATTTGTTGTTGTTTTTTGTATGTTGAATACACTGAATAATAACATTTTTCCACGGAATTTTTCTGTGTAACATTTTTACTCGCAGCCTCTCTTATTTAATAATGTATGTGCAGCCCTGCGCTCAATGCTTGTGCTCCATAAGAGCCTGTATAAAATGAAGATATAACGCCACTTGTGTATTACATGTGAAGGGCTCAGAATAAGAAAAAAATATATGAGATGTCTTAGTAAAACTCGAATGAGAAATTATTGTGCACAAAATGTATACAAGAGAATGTTGAGCGTAAAAAACAAATACATGTTTATTGCGAGTAAAAATGAAATAACTCTACTTATTTCTTTTTCGCTCACAATAAAATTGTATCACAAGTGGCGCTGATGATAGTCATTTATGAAAACAACACCGCTTGATGTAGCATTGCTGTTGTCTCGACAACCTGTATGCTTTGAAGGTTGCATTGAACATTGGCTATTGACACCATACGTGCTCAAATGCAATCCAGATCCAGCTCCTGGCTAGCAATGCTGGTAAAGCATGACTTCTGCGACGTGCGTATCGCTACATGCTGTAATGACGCATGCTTCATTTGGATCTAGCTCATGCAATTGGATTTAGCATTTGAACGTTTGGGCCGGATAGCGACGCATACCTTTTTGATTCGATCATATGACAGGAAAGAGTATTAATTTATCTTGTTTCAACTAAAAATACATTACATTAAATGTTTTTTACGAAGAAATACTATAATAATAACTAGAATCATACATTGTTTTTTGGATAGGATATATCCATAAGATCTCCGCAAGAGCTGGATCTGTGTGTGCGTTAGCCGCAATATAAAACACACACGTATAATGACGTATTGTATCAGCGGGCAACCAAAATTAAATGCACACCTAAAAATATTTACCAATCGATTTTTCACGTTTTTCCGATCGGAAAATGGAAAAAATAAGTGAACTTTGGTCCTAGCTCATTGGGGCCCAGTTCATAGATTCAAGACCTATTGATAGAGGTGTCACTTGCCCAGGCTGGCTGATCCATGGATTCTTAGGATTTGGCCAGGATTCCAGAACTTCCTATATGGAATTTCATATAAATATCAGTGTGCATAATTTTATGTGTATTTTTATATGTTCTGGAATCCAGGCCAAATCCTAAGAATCCATGGATCAGCCAGCCTGGGTAAGTGATACCTCTATCAATAGGTCTTGAATCTATGAACTGGGCCCCAATGAGCTGGGACCAAAGTTCACTTATTTTTTCCATTTTCCGATCGGAAAAACGTGAAAAATCGATTGGTAAATATTTTTAGGTGTGCATTTAATTTTGGTTGCCCGCTGATACAATACGTCATTATACGTGTGTGTTTTATATTGCGGCTAACGCACACACAGATCCAGCTCTTGCGGAGATCTTATGGATATATCCTATCCAAAAAACAATGTATGACTAGAATACGAACGAAAATTGATTTTATTTCTTCTAGCTTAAATGTTATTACAACAGACACCGTCTGTTGCTTTACACGCACTAGTACAAATTAAAAAAGTCACCATCATAAAAATGCGTTTCGATTGTTACGTTTCTACTAATAAATAAAAAACCAATTGTATTGATAATTTTATTCTAGATTTTCTCTTTAAATTTTTCAAACAATTTTATTTGTATAAGCCCCAATACTTTGGCTGGCATCATTTGTGATTCTGGCGCTATTTCGATGGTCGATTGTTATATGTTTGTTGTATTTGGAATCACCTAATGAGATAAAAATGAAAGAAAAATCACTTGAAATTTGCGAATATCCTAATTAAATCAAGCAATGATGGTACCGTTACAAGTTTACCAAATTGCTGTAACACATTACATTTAGCATTACAGGCAAAAGTAATGTTAGAGTAACGGCGGTAACAAAAGCAGTAACAACTTGTTACTAACAAGCGCAAAAAAAGTGCTCTCAATCACTTGATTTTATCGTCAGCCTCTTATCATCATGATGTATGATTGAGAACATTTTTTTTTCCTTTCGTTACTGTTTTAGTTACCACCATTACTCTAACATTACTTTTGCCTGTAATGCTAAATGTAATGTGTTACAGCATTTGGTAAACCTGTAGGTACCGTAATACAACTAAAAACTATTATAATACAAACCCAACCCATTTCAAAGAGCCATTCTTCCAATGTACGTTAGGGTGGTTTTTCACAACAATTTTGGAATTTTATCCGCGATGATTGAGACATCAAAAGTTGAGAAATAGTCTGAAAATTAACTGTGCAAAATTTCAGAGTGAATGGATACCGGGAAATTGCATCAGGAATATTTAAAATATCCAATATGGGAAAATCACTTATTCTATAAATTTCTTCCTAAATGGAGTATGTTGTATTTTCTTTTCAAAGTTTTGTAATCATTTTCAGAGTAATTTTTTCCACTAAATCCATTGGTGAAAACAGACTTTTGATTTTTCCAGTTTTTGGGACATTCGAGGTCAAAAATGCGCAAAAATGTATTAAATTACTGTTTTTTGAAATTATTGTTTTTTGAAAATGTAATATTTGTTCGAATTTATGAAGTCAAAAAAACCAATAACTAGAGTATTTATTTGAAAATTTACACTGAAAAATCCAAATTTCATATGAAAAATCAATTTTTAAATTTTTAACAATGAGTCTTCCATTCAGTGAACATGGTTATTCTAACATCTATCATGGTTATGATTTTCTGAAAAAGTATCTATGAGTTATTTCCAATATTTTTGCAGTCACTGAATTCAAATCTGACCTCATAATTTTCGTTCGTTTGATACCAAAATATCTTTTTTTTTTTGTCGTATGGTGTATGATAGACACAAGTATTACCCAAGGTTGATGATAATTTGATAATCAATTGTTTTTTTATTTCCCAGTCAGAGCTTTTATTGTAAATATTCTCTAAATTATGTTCTAATCGCAAAAATGTTTTAAGGAATAAGATAAAATCATGTAAATTGGTTTCAGTTTAATTTTTATTAATTTTCATGTACTTCTTGTATGCCAGTTAATTTTGTAAAATTACATTGAGTCATGCCGAAGGGAAGGGAATATATAATGAACTTAATCTAAGTCGAAATGAAATACTTTGTATTATAAATTTTAAAAAGAAATGTTTGTTCCTGTTAAATTTGGACATATTTGTTATTATATTTTAATCAAATTATTCTTTAAATAATTTTATAATCGTTCGATTTTGTGGCAGGAATATCATATTTTCAATTGTTCAATAAATAAGCTATAAATTCAACTTGAATTATAAAACACGGGGCGATCTAATATGAATAATTTTGTTTCTGAGTGTCATATATAGACATCGTCATATGAGATGTTTTTAACAAATCAGAATTTTTAAACAGTATTATTTGTCTTTTTATTTTGGCCAATTCTTATGAAAACATATTTATGCATAATTTGTTTTTTTTGCTCTAAAATGTAAATTTTCGAAAGAATTTTTTAACTTTAAATATTTTCGCATTGAAACGATTCAGTGTTTTGTCATTATATAATAATCCATTATAAACTAAGATAATACAATTTGCAATTTTATTGATATCTATTTCAAAGCGATATGTAAATTGAGCGTCAAATGTTCAAAAAATATTTCTCATTGCAATTTGGTAAATTGATCGATTTCAATTCGATATTATTTACAATGAGTTACATTGTTTTTAATGGTTTTACTGAACAATTTCATTAAATATTATGTTTAATAAAAATGTGCGCATTTTATTCTAATATAAAATCCATCTGAAAAATATGTTCTTATTGAATGAAAGAACGTGTGTGTGTCTGTTTGTTGTGAGCTAATGAGATCGTTCTCATTACCTAATAAAATGAAAATCAATTCCTCAATTCTAGTTTTATTTCTTGAATGAACACTCATTTCTCGTCTTTTCTAAATTTGTAATAAGTGATTTTAAATAATTTCGCCAATTTCATAATTTTTTTTTTTTTACATGTTAAATGCTTAAAATGAATGTTTTATCGTTTCACAGTTTCACAAAAGAAAAACAATGCATTAATATTTACTTCTAGATTGCTTTGAAAGGAAAAAAGCTGCATCGATTGCTTATCAATCATTAATAAGAATAAATGGATAAAAAGAAATAAAAAGAAGAAAAACGAAAATAAGACGAAATGAAAAATTGCATAACATTAAAATGCGTTTCGTAAGCATTTTTATCCCGATAAAGTGATAACGAAATCATGAAATCGATTAGAGAAATTGAATGATACACTTAAAACTAAAAAAATGCATGAAATTTTTTCAAGTTCAATTAAAAAAAAATCGTTGATTTATCTCTTTCACTCTAGGTGATTAAGATGAAATATCCGCGATATTTTCCATCCTGAATGAACTGAATAAAATGCTGTAACGGTAAAAATGTCGTCATCGGCCAAATTGAATTGCGATTCTGGTTTGTTTAAAACAAAAATATAAATTCACTTAAAAACACATTCTTCTGATCTGGTAAAAAAAAAAAATGAATAAACTAAAAAATTGCTTGAATACTCCTAAATTGGACGGAATGCTTATTCGGAACACTTATTTGTCCATAATTGAGAACATTTTTTTTTTTCTGTTGTTCTTCATTGTCTCGATGATGATTATTCTAATGAAAAAAATACGAAAAAAAAAAAATTCAATTTCCATGTCTTTTCGTTTTTTTTCTTCTCTTTTTTCATATCCAAACTAGGCGATATTAAGTATCTCGGTGGATTTGTACGTATATGGTCGGATTATTGTAACAGTAAATTCTTTAAAATCGTTCTTTTGATGCAGCACTGTATTCCATGTCGTTGAGATTTTGTATTTCTTGTAGCTCTTGGAATTTTTCGTGATCACGAATGTGCGCATAATTTGCCGATAAGCACATTAAATAATGCACCAAACTTAAAATAATAAGTAAACACGAAATGGTTGCTAAAATAAACATTGTTTCGGCCGGTTCAACGCCATCTTTGCAAAATGCTTTTATTTGAAATTTATCGCAGACTTTCATATCCTGTTGACGTGATCCTTTCGGGAATAGAAAATCTGAACGAATAGAATAATTTTTAAATGTAATAATGAAAGATGTAAAAAACTGTTTGAGAAAAAATATTCGACATATTCATTGTTGTTTTTTAATGAAACAAAATCCATCAAAAACCAAAAATTGAAAAATCAAAAATAAAATCAAAAAAAAAAAAAAAAAAAAAAAATGCAATACTTACGAAACTGAACCAAATCAATCAAGCATTCCCGTGGATTCGTTTCAATATCCTCTGAACACATTTGCCAAAATATCGTGTAAACAAATGTTACAATGCAGAGGAAGCAAAACATAATAGACCAAATGATGGTCAAAATGTACGTAATCGCCATGAACTGCGATAAAAAATCAAAAAAATCATTATAAAATATTTAAGGAAAAACAAAATCGAAGCAAAATTACCACATTCAACAAAGTGAGAAGAAATTTATGGAAAATCAAAATAATATTTGAAAAAGTTGTGTGTCGATTCACTGTTATTAATATTCTAATTTGCAATTGAATCAAATTAATCAATACGTACCACTGCACATGAAATTCGTCCACCAACACGTGATCGCCATGCCCGATACACTTTGTATCTTGTTGAACCGGTGGCCAAACAGCCAACAAATAGTATCATGAACCCAAGACCGGCCATCGATGCGCCAATTATAACAAATATCATTTGTACGGCCTCAATCCAAAAGAGTCGAAATCGAAATACACGATCGAACATGATGATCATAAGCGATGCACCGCGATACATTGATGTGCAAAATATTGCCACGCCAATTAAACACATCACCGTTGCAATCATCGTTGCATATGGTATTCGAGTCATGCATGATCTACAGCAATTTCCTAGATGAAAATAAAAAAACAAAATAAACAACGGAAAACAATTATCATTTATTGTTAGACATTTTTCACAGACGAATAGAAAAAAAAAACAAATACACAGCAACGAAATCAATAGTGACAAAGTGACTGATTATTGCGATCAATGAAATCGGACATTCGTACAAATGGGCACAAATGTAGACAAACAGAAAAACCGTAATGAGATAGGGAGCGTATATTGGAGCTAGAAAAATAAAATGTGACAAATGATGTGACAGACCAAATAAAATGCAAAACGAAGCGCACAAATTCAAGTTCCAATTTGAGAACTTTTCTTTATTCTCTACTTCTTCAATTTTTTTTTTGTTTTTTTTTTTTCAATTTTCCATTTACTACATGAAGACACGTTTATTCGATTCATATGCTGTGCTTGTTCTTGTCAACATTAAAAATGAAAAAAACGAAGAATGTTTTGTAGCAACTGTGTATGAGAGAAAAATAAAACGGTTTTTATTGTGTGTATGTGACATATAATTCAATTTAATGATGTAAACTAACTGTTCAAAAGCGAAGCAAAACAATAACAAAATAAAAAATTACAATTCATGTTAACCGACAGAAGACATTTTATACGTCGTACACAAATTCAATACAAAAAAAGAACAAAAACACGTGAGATAAAAATTGAATGATTTGCACGAAGTGGATGAGAATGTTTCTAACCTGGATCACGTCGTCCATGCAGTGAATATTCCGAATATCGATCGATTGACATATCAGATCGATAGAGACTTCGGCGATTTCGTTGTAATAATGGATTTTCATTGTTTGTAATTCTTGATCGTTGACCGATTGGTGGTTGATTCGTTGCATGTGCAAGTGTTAAAACACCATCTTCATCGAAATTCGTTTCCAATAAAATATTTTCATTTGTACCACCATTTAGACCATTACGACCACCCCGCAAATCCATTTTCGTTACACTGTCTTCTATTTAAACTATTTCCAAAAAAGGGGCAAGAATTAGCCTATAATTTGGTCGCAAAAAAAAAAAAAAAAAAAAAAAAAAAATCTCGACGGTTTTTTTTACGTAAACACACAAAATTATCGATTCTCAAGTTTTCGCCTGTGCAATTCCATTTAAAATGTCGTGCTTAGGCTCATTTAAATCTATTTACAAAACTTTGCACTGGTTAAAATCACATTTGAAGAGAAAAACAAGGAGCAGAAAAATAAAAATATAAATATAAATTCGTATCGATTTCTGGAATTTCACACTTCAATCCGACCAATTCTCACTCAAGCAAATCAATGGTGCGTCATGTTTTATTCTTTATTCAACACTTTAAATCGATAAAATGTGAATTTTCTCAATAAGAACAACAACAATAGTTGAGCACGTCGAATAGTTTCCGTTCACTTTGAACGATGTTTTTGTATTTTCTTATACGAGCACGATTGATTTGATGCACGCCTTTTCGTATGATCAGCGAAAAACAATCCAATTGAAACAACAATAACCGTAATATTGAATTGAATAAAATTTAGTCGAGTGTTTGGTTGGTTTGCTGTTTTTTTTTTTTTTTTTTGTGTTTCTTTTTTCTCAGTAATTCTGATTCGATGCAAGCGCAATAAAGCCGTTATATTATCAATTTTCGAAGCACTGTGTGTGTTATCTTCATTTTTTTCTTATCTTTTCGAGGTAGATATTTGTCATATTTCGTAAGTATTTGGTATTTCGTGATCTAATTATTTCACGGTATTTGTATGTGTTTCATTTGATTTTTGTTTTTTTTTTTCATTTTTTCTCTTTTTTGTATGAATAATAATAAAAATTACTTGAATTTTTCTAGTGATTTTGTGATTTAAGCTTTTGTATTGAAATTTATCCAATCAGCATTCGTACTTGTCGAAATGACATATTGTAGGGTAGATAAATTGACTTAATTATTGTCATTGAGTCACAAAATTGTTCATTCCCACATTAAATATTCACGGTAAATTCACACACACAAACACTTACAATGAAAAACCAATACTTTTCTCTCTTGTAATTTTTATTTCTTTCTTTTTTTTTGAAAATTTAGAAGGAAATTTTCATTCGAAACACAAGAGAAGAGTTTAAACTGAGCATTAAAAACATAATTTGTTGTTGTTGTTTTTTTTTTTTTTTTTGGTTCTTTCTATCTCTCCAGTTATTGTTATTAAGTTGACGATCAAACGAGCGCTCACTCAACAGCACTAGAATCACTATATCGTTTGTACGTGACCAATTCGTTCGTCAAATAGAACAACACTGAATGTCGTTAAACCGAATGCTATTGAACTATTCCTATACATGACATTCTCTCTCTTTTATTATTTTGCTCTCTCTCTCTCTCTTCTCTCTCTCTCTATCTTCTCTCTCTTCTCTCTCTTCTCTCTCTCTCTTCTCTCTCTCTCTCTCTCTCTGTCGACTTCCATTCGACATCGTATCATGATTCTATTCAATATTGTTTCATTGCATTGTTCATACAGTTTGTGCAAGTGTATTACGTCAGTACGTATACGTGTATCAGTTATTCGACAAGTCCGACATTTACCTAGTTTTGCTTGTTGCTTGATTCGTTTTAAAGCTTCAAAGAAAGTTTATGCTTTAAATACAATCATCATCGAAATGGTGACCAAATCATAACTTAGAATCTGTTCACCTTTATAAATATGTTTGATGTGTGTATATTTTTTGCTATTTTCTTTACTTTTTGCTATTTGGATGTTGTTTTCGGAATATATGTTCGATTACCAATTCAACAACATTGAATACAATCACAGAAACTACACAAATTATAATAAAGTCGAGTTTCAATTGTGTGTAAGTATTCGCTTTGCCGTTGGCAATCACTTTGTTTATCTTGATCTTACGCTCTCCTGTTCTTTCTTGCTCTCTCTCTCTCTCTCTCTCTCTCTCTCTCTCTCTCTCTCTCTCTCTCTCTCTCTCTCTCTCTCTCTCTCTCTCTCTCTCTCTCTCTCTTTCTCTTTCTAGAGAGCTCTCTACATAAGAGAGAACATTCCATTACCGTGTACACACTAATTAATCTCATGTGTATTGCTTAACAACATACGTAACCATTATAAAAACATTACGATGTGAACGACAAATATATTTTTTCAATCATCAGTCGCTAAACCATTAAAATAAAAACGAATCAAGGCACAATATGCCCTTAATTTCATACCAATATTTTAAAATGCGAAAGATTTTCGAAAAGTCGATTATTTTAATTCAAGGTTTTTTGGACCAGATTGCTGGTCGACAGCATTTCATGTACAGATATTCCATTGCTACAGCATGATGTGGCGGACCACAGAGACCTCAAAACCACTTTTGGTTGATATCTTTATCAGCACGGTTTTGAACATTTTTTCAAAAATTAATTTTTTTTGAATTTGAACAATCAATCTGTCATATGGACAGATGTAAAAAAATATGCATGATTGATGTAATTCAACTTCTATTTGCTATGAGAACTATAGGGTCATAGCTATTGAAAAATTACGATTTTCAGTATATTGTCATAAAATGGAACCACAGATCTTAATCTTATTGTGGTTTTGGTCACGGTTTCACGCCCGAATAATAAAAATGTATTTATTCAGAGCATAGTGGCCAAAGATATGGTCATTGTGTAGCCAAGAAAACGAGTCTTATCGCAACTTCTTACAAATACTCAAAACCGCGTGATATCTCATTTGTTTACTTATTTAATAGTCTATGCCAATTTTAAATCACTAAATTCATGGAACATTTCTAACATTGATAAAATGAAACATACATAATCATTTTTATATTTTTCACATTTTTATTTGTAAGTAAATATTGTTGCGGTGTCTGATAGCTATAACCTTATAGTTCTCATAGCAAGTGGAAGTTGAATTACATCAAACATGCGCATTTTTCTACATCTGTCCATATTCAGCGTTGACTGTTCAAATTCAAAAATATGAATCTTTGAAAAAAATGTTCAAAACCGTACTGATAAGGATATCAACCAAAAGTGGTTTTGAGGCTGCTACTAGTTGTAGTCACTGATCCATTATTATTGGATTTCTAGGATTTCTTGTGGAATTTTAGTTTAGAATTTTCTCCAAAAAGAATTTTATAATTCTGAAAACGCTTTTGTTGAAAATTCTATCATAGAATTTCTATCAATCACTTCATAACTGCATCGCGATAAAAAATGATTATTATCATTCATTTATTTATGGATTATTCTCATTACAATGAAATTTTGAGAATTTTCAAGTTGAAAAATATTCACGATAACACTTACATGTTCGTGATAATAATTATGAATGAATGAAGAGTCATCAGTTTATTTCTCGGCAAATGTTGTGATGAATGTGAAATGTTACTGTAAACATTTACATAAGTGAAATAATAAAATAGACGTTTATGCAGACGTAGACGACGAACCGTCAAAAAACCGTTTATGTTTGTGTACACAATGTACTGGTTTCAGCAATTTATTTTTTTTTTTTTAAATGTAATTACTGTTTGCTAGTCCATTTGTTTACATATGATCACAGCAAACTATGTGAATGGCTAGAGAGTGCAGTAATATTTGTTGTTTTGTATGAGCTGAACTTTGTGACTTGCGAGAAATATTGACTGAATGCGGTTCGGTTTTATTTACTTAATATTCGTGACGCGTATGACAAGTTATTTTAAAATTGAAACCGATAGATTGAACTTCGATTCAATTATAAGCCAATAAAAATTTAATTGAGACAATCGAAACGACAATCTAGTTGAATTGTAAATTTTTTTGGATTCCTTATGAATGATTTTTTATCGAAACAAAAATTGATTTTAAATCTACTATTTGTTGGAAATCAATGGCGAATCTCAATTAATGCGAAGTTTCTTTTGCATTTTTCCTTTGGCAAAACTCATCAGACATGGGCTATTATAACAAACACGAAGTATCTACTCAAGTCACGGATTAATAAACGATTTTCTGTAAAAACGAGCATCTCCGACCGTTCACTTTCATTTTTTTTTTTCTCTTGGCAATTTCAAGTTTCGGTGGTAATTCGGGCAAATTTTCTTTTTCCATAAATTTAACCAAGGAAAAAAGAAAAAATGAATTTGTAATTAAGATGAAATTCAACAATATCTCAATTAGAGTGACAATAATGCACGCAATCACACTGGAACCAAAACTTACCCATTTTGTGAGCTGGTTGTTTTTTTTTTCGCGTATTCAATACCGTATGTCACTTTTATGCTTTTCTTTTTAGCATGTAGTTACCATGCACTCTGTAAATACGAGAAAGAAAGAAACAGATAACAAAATGAGGAAAATAAACTTGAATTATATACTGATTGTTATGGTTTTTGTTTTATTTTAAATTCAGACAAATGTCACTAGCTATATAGATGGTCCACTTTGTAGAATTAAATCTTTTTTTTTTTTTTGTCTTCTTTCGCTTTTGTCATGTCAAAACACAAAATCTTCACTACACAACATTCATATTTATCTTGATATTTGAATAAAAAAAGAAAAACAAGTGATTTCACACACAAAATTAGCATTTGAAATTTTGATAAAAGGGAAAAAAACTTTTTCTGGTCTACGTGCTGTTTTCGTTATTCTGTTGCCTTCGTTAAGATACTTGCTTTCTTGCAAGTAGGTGTGTTTCGGTGTGGCATATTTTGCTTAATCGTCGAACACCAGTTGAATTTAAAACAAACAAAAGAAGAAAAATAAACCAAACACAAGAACACTAACCTTCTCTTCGTTTTAATTATTAAATGTACACACAATTCTCTGGCGAATTGAATTGTTCCAACGCCAAACCCAAAAACCGTTTTAACTAAATTATTTACGCAAAATATTACTACTTGCATACGATGATGAATTTATGAATCGTATCTGGGTTTGAATGAACTCGAGCCACGCCATACAATTACAAATCGTTCAAAACATTTCACTCATACATACAAAACACTTTTGTACAAATACACAGCACACTGGTCGTCATGTTGATGACGTATTGTTATGGCAACAGTGAACAAAGCGCCTGTCAAACATTTCAATAATTGGTTTACTATCGATTATGATGAATGTAGTAGTAATTTTAAGCAAACACATCCATGGCATTTATAAGGAATGAAATGTAGGAAAAAAATGCAAAACAAAAAATATAAAGAAAATGTTAAATTGATGAAAAACAAATATTCATTGAGAAAAAATGATGCAAAAATATGGATTATTTGAATTAAAAATCGCGAATGACATTTATCTAATAAAAAATGCATATTGATGAATGAATATGGGGCAAAATGCGCCATTTTAAAATGCTAATAGGTGTCGCTGAGTGTATAAGTTGCTCAAAAAACCACCAACAATCACCGTAATAATTATGAAGAATTTGTCATTGAAAAAAAAAACATGTCATGTTCGGTTTTGTACGGTTTTCACACATTTTGAATGTCAAAGTCTGTAAAAATTGCATACAAACACAGACAAAACGAGCAAATACTCGTGCCAACTATTTTTGATAAATAGTATCAGTCGATAATTTTTTTAGTCGCATTTTATGCCACAAAATCGGAAAAAATTCATCGAAAATGTTGAAAAAAAGCTTATCGACGGGTCAAAGAAATGTGTTGAGAGTAAGTTTAATTCAGAAATTTCAAAAATCAACATGAAAACAGGCAATAATTTTCTTTTTCGCAATTTGTTTCAGCAATACAGTTCAAGTAATAAATTGGAGAAAATTCGTGAGCGATTAGCAAATGGACCATCGTTTCAAGAGTTTGTACAAGATACTGATAATGTTCGTGAGAATTGGGATTATGAGGGAAAATTGAAACGTGAAAAAGGTGATGAAAAGCGATTACGATTGCCACCATGGTTGAAAAAAGAGATTCCAATCGGAGCAAATTTTAATAAAATTAAATCACAATTACGTGATCTTAAATTGGCAACTGTTTGTGAGGAGGCCCGATGTCCAAATATTGGTGAATGTTGGGGTGGTGGTGAACATGGCACTCAAACAGCTACAATTATGGTAATTCATTTCATTATTTCAGTGCATATATATCAGATTATGTAATGTAATGTATGCTTGTTATTCGATTTTGGGTTTCTTTTTTTTTCATTTTTTGTGTGATTGTGTTCGAACACAAATCGAATCAGTGCGATAAGAAACAGTTGATATTTCGTTCATACGTCAATAGATCATGATTTGATAAAATATCAATACGAAAAATATTCACTGGGAATAAACATGAAAATTGAACATATTTTGTTATTCGTTTTCAGTTAATGGGCGATACATGCACACGAGGATGCCGATTTTGTTCGGTAAAAACAGCACGAAAACCACCGTCATTAGATCCAAATGAGCCAAAAAATACGGCATCAGCAATCGCATCATGGGGCCTTGATTATATTGTATTAACATCAGTCGATCGCGATGATTTGCCTGATGGTGGAGCCAATCACATTTCTGAGTGCATTAAAGAAATCAAACGACAGTAAGTTCATTCTCTATCGATGGTTTATTAGAGTTATAAAAAAATAAAATTCTCCCAAATCCTTAAGAAAATATAAACAATAGTCATGCTTGGTGCAACATTATTTTTTATTTGATTTTCTACTATTTAATTTCATTTCTAGAAATCCTCGAATCTTTGTTGAATGTTTATCGCCCGATTTCCGTGGTGATACAAATTCAATTCGACTAATAGCTGAGTCCGGTGTAGATGTATTTGCCCATAATATTGAAACAGTGGAAAAATTAACACCATTTGTTCGAGATAGACGCGCAGCATATCGACAAACATTAAATGTGTTACGTGAAGCAAAAAATATAAATCCAACTCTGATAACAAAATCATCAATAATGTTGGGCTTAGGCGAAACCGACGAGGAAACTGAACAGACTATGAAAGATTTGCGTAGTGTTGATGTTGATTGCCTTACATTGGGCCAATATATGCAACCAACGATCCGGCATCTCAAAGTCATTGAATATGTTGAGCCAAGCAAATTCAAACATTGGGAATTAAAGGGCAATGAATTAGGTTTTCTTTACACGGCTAGCGGTCCACTTGTTCGCAGTTCATACAAAGCTGGTGAATTCTTTATCACGAGTATTTTGAAAAATCGACAAAAATACCAAAACAATAACAATAACAATACTCAAGATGTTTCGTATTAGGATTTTTTCGTTGTTCTGTAAATATTTTGTTGTTATAAATAAAACTAATTGTTTTATTTAATTAAATTTACGTGAGAAGCGTTTTTTTATTTTCCACATTGAATTTAGACGAAAATTCTTATATATTTTCATATTGAAAAATCTACACACTTTCATGCACCTCAATCAGATGGCAGCAGTGATTTTTATCAAATTCATAAGTCATTCAGAGACCTCTATGAACATACAGGCAAAAATTAGACAGCACTTGAGTTGAAAACAAGCGGAATATACACAACAGTGGCAATTTAAGAAACACAATAAAAAGAAAGAAAGAAAAAAGACTGCAAAATATAAACAAATCGTGATTTTTATTCATTTTCATTGGTTGTTAGGCAATAAATCAATTAGTAATAAATCAAAAATTTTCTACAATTGTGCTTAAATTACTCGAGTAAGTAACATTTTATTCGATAAATTCGAATAAATGGGAAATTTGATTTAAAATAGAAGAATACATCAATTGATTTCTCTTATTGATTTTGTATAGAAAGAAAGAGGGTGTGAAAAATGGCAACGCTTGAGGATAAAATATTGGGCAATCATAAGCGCGAAAATTATTGTAGTTCGGATGAAGGTGAAGGTGATGATGATCAATTTGAAAGTGCTGATGGGTCACCAACTGGTTGTCAATCGGTGTCACATGAGCAAAATCAAACATATTTTACACGTGAAACTGACACATGGTCAGGAAGTTCAACAAATACTGGACCAAAAGGTGTTATCAAAGATTGGCAACGTTTTAAACAATTGGAAACCGAAAAAAGTATTGAAAAAGAGAATGAAAAATTGGCGCTAATGAAAAAATTGTGCATTACATCAAAAACAGTGGCCGAAGATTCACAGCAAACAAATCAAGATGAATTGGATGCTGAAATGGCTGAATTAATGAATGATGATGGTATATTATTACAATTTCAACAACAACGTATGCGTGAAATGCTCGCTCAATGTGGTAAACAGCAAAAAATTTTTGGTAAAGTTATTTCATTGGCAAATGGTGATGAATTTTTAAATGCAATCGACAACGAGGATAAAACCGTTCCGGTAATTTTGCATATTTATGAAAATAAATTGTTGGCATGCAAAACAATGAATCGTTGCCTTGATGAATTGGCACAAAATTATAAAAGTGTGAAATTCTGTAAGATTGCCGGTTCAGCAGCTGGTATGAGTGCAAATTTTAAAATTGGCGGCATTCCGGCATTATTGGTGTACAAAGGTGGCAATTTAATTGGGAATTTTGTTCGGTTGTCCGATGAATTAGGCGGCGATGAATTTTTTGCATCTGATGTTGAAGGATTTTTAATTGAACATGCCATGTTGCCTGATAACAGTAATGTTCCTATCATTGTTAGCCAAACTACAAGCGTCAACGATGATGATGATTAATACTTTTGTGTATTTTTTTTAATAACAAAGAAAAAAAAAAGAAAAATCAATAAAACCACACATCGTATTCATCAATCGCATTAGATTTTACAAACGATTGCTAAATAATAAATTCGCGATATACATGTACACAACAAGATCCCATCGTATTTTGATCAAAAAAAAAAAAAAAAAAAAAAAAAAACAAAATTCATTTTATCATTTCTTCCCATTGGCTTTTAATCGATTACCCATTATTCACATTAGAAAGCTATTCAATTCAGAGGTAGAGAGAACAAAGAAAAAACACACACTAAAAGGAATTGCCATTTAAGCGCATAAAACATGCATTGTATGATTGTTTTTCTGTCCTATTTATTTTCATGAAATTTTTATGACGCCCCGTTTGGTCGTCAATTTTTGATAAAAAATTCATAAATTTGATCAATTATGTAGATGAACATTTGTATACAAAAATAAATGTGCTCGTTTCTTAAGAAATTATTATTGACTTTTTTTTCATTTGTGTATTTTGGTTTTTTTCTATATTTATCAAAATAGCATGGATAACGAAATTTACCAAACAGGTCGGTCGATTGTGTTTGGTCGGTCAGTCGCAGTGTTATCTTGTACCGTATCATTTTGCGACGCGTTTTTTAATTTTTCCAGCAAAAGTTGCATGCGATCCATCATTATCGGTTGTCCTTTTGTATTTTTCTTAGCGAAATCTTTTTCCAATGGATTTTCCTCAGCGAATGTAAACTGATTTCGTTTTCCATGATCACCTTGTGTCCATTTCGTTTTTTTTTTTCAATATTGCAAATCTGACTAATTATTTACTATGTTTATTGTTTATTCAATGATTGTTTTACGCTCAATGCAGGTATGTAGAAATGTCAAATGTTAACAAAGAACATAATCAATCTTTCCTGGCCGCGCGCAATATTCGAAGAGTTCCTTTCAAATAAACAACAATAATAGAATACAATTTTGGGAAATGTTTCGACAATTTCATATTTAAATGGCATTTATACAGTGGTCGAAATAAGGGTACCGACACACATATTTGTCCAGAAAAAAAAAAAAAATAGTAAATTCTGCAACTCTTTTTTCAAACTAAATAATATCGAAAGTACAAACATTATAGATGATATCGACAGTTTTGGAAATTCCAATTGGCCGGCCTGTGTACAGCCTACGGCTTTCGGTAAGGCCAAAAAAAACCTCTAGAATTAGACGTTTTATTTAAAAAACACAGTGCTCACATTCTCCTGAAATCGACAGGAACTGCTAAATTTAGCAACTATGTCTCAGGGCCTGTGAGTGTTGTGCTCATGCGTATGGCAGCAAATACATAAGCGATCAGAAGTGTGTAATGTGTATTCTATATACGCTTGCTATTATATACGCGCTGCCGTACGTAAAAGCGTTCGAATGAATGACTGAAGAGTACGCAGTGAGTATATAAGAGCAAGGGCATATAATATGCACACTTCTGCTCGCGCTTATGTATTTGCTGCCATACGCATGAGCGCAACACTCACAGGCCCTGAGACATAGTTGCTTAATTTAGCTGTTCCTGTCGATTTCAGGAGAATGTGAGCACTGAAAAAACAAGATGTCTTACATTTGTAAGATGAACTTTTCCGCGCTGAAAATCCAACGCATACAATTTATCCAATTTCTATTACGAATTCACTACATTTTATATTAAAATAACATGTTTTACGTTTTTCAATAATCAAAACAACTTATTCTCTAACTAAAGTGGTCCCATACTATGATATTTTCCTTGGAAAGGAAACTTGTGGAGGAAATGCATTTTTGAAACCAAAATAAGATGAATTAGGCACAATATCTATTCTTCCATTCAAATTAAACCGAAAATGACTTACAAAATATGCTCAATTAATAATAGTAATAGCATTTTTACTTCTGTGTGAGGAATTTTTCACAGATTTTCAACTGTAGTATCTCCATTTACGGTTAAAGTAAAAATAAATTTAGCGAAAGTAGAAAATCAAAACCTGATTGTTTTTGCGAAATAATAATAATTTTATTCGAACTTTGAACGTAATAAAATGCCATTTGTACGTACTTTCACATACAAAAGTGTAATTTTCCACCGAAAATCTCATCTGGGGACCAAAGAAACAATGGATCCGACTCTTCAACATTCGAGTACCTATACTTTTTTCGCAGAAAAATATGAGTTTCCTTTGTACGAAAATGCCGTCAGAGGCCTACTTTGGACACTTTTCATACAAAAATCATCATTCACACTGGATGTATCTTCATTTAACGAATCCACTATGCGGTCATCATCCATGGCTGAAAATGTAGTGGTTTCTTTTCCTGAACTATCCTAACATTTCTGCATTATGAAATCTGTTTTTGGACTCGTTGAGAATGAGCTATCGTGTTAACAAATTTTTACGTACAGGGTACCTCACATTACGACGCTCTAAAAACTGGTTTTTGGTGTTCTCCTAGGTTCGAAACGCCGACAAATAATATTTTTGGCTGCCCTTAATTTTTTAAGCGATTACAGTACTTTTACGCACAATATGTTATGTGCGGAAAAGTAAAATGTGACAAAACATAGGCCTTTTTGGAAATTTTGTCACCAATCCATTTTATTACGAGTAACGATCTCTATCATACACCCAGAGTAATTTGACAGCGAATATTCCAACATTTGGTTTAAAATGTCATATTTCCAACGAAAGTTGTAAAAATTACAGCTATGGTTGGAATTCTGTACATGGCAGATTTGTTTGCATTAATACCAATGCGGCAAAAAGATACGATTTGTCGTTTGCATTCCGTACCGGTGTATGTGCAATTCAGTATATATACATACATCCACAGAAATGTGTCTGTCATTTGGACAAACTTATGTGTAGTTCATATTAATTCCAACGAAAATTGTAACTTTTCCAACCATAGTTCAACCATCATAATACCAACTGAACGTGAAGTGCAACAATGTATGGTACGAAATTTATTCGAAGAATATCGCTTTTTTCCACAATATCCCGATAAAGAATTACAAATTACGGCACAATTATTTGGTGGCATTGTTGAACGAAATTTAGTACCATCCGCTCAACAGAAAGACCGATAAGTATATCATCATTTTATTATGGCATTTTATGCCTTTTTGTGTGAGTGTGTGTGTGTTAATTTGGAGATTTACAATACAAACGAATGCTCGTTACCTTCTCAACCAATCGAAATCAATTTAAAACAAAGAAAAAAGACGATAAAAAAACCAACTAAACTATCGTCCGCACGCAGTGAATATATTAGTTTTATAATAAGTTCATAATGTGTAAAAAAAAGTAACCACGAGCCGAACTCCAACATGGAGAAAGACAACATCGAGTGAGAAGAAAAAAAAACACACACACACAAAATTATTAAAAGCTATTCCCTTCTCTTCTTGGATGTTATCAAGCAAATCGTGTGATTTGTCTATCGGAAGCGATTAAACTTTCGCAGGGCTTGAATATATATATATTTTATAATATACAAAACACACATTCATCTAGTCCGGATCTATTTTGGAATGTCACTAAAAATTTAACTTTATTCATATTATATGAATATTGTGTTACATATTAACGATTTTAATATTGAAAAATTCAAATTGATTGCATATAAAAAAAAAATTGTTTAAACAAATGTTCCTATTAAACGATTTATAGAGTTGAACGGACGTAGAGAGTATGGAAAAATCAAAAATCGTTTCATTTTGTAAAAATGAAATTCATTGAAATCAACATTCTCCCCTAAAAACCTAAATAAATAAACAAATGACGAATAACACCCAATTGTTTTTGTTGAATATAAAGAAATCATTTTTTTATCGAATTTTTGGGCGTTCGGAATTGAATTTGCCAACACTCAGCGGGCTTATTTGGCTTTACGAATTTCTTTCGTTATATCACGGAGCTGCACTATCACTTCCTGCAAAGTTGCCTCATTTGCCTGCAAAGTTGCCTCGAATCTTTGCATGTCTGTCTTCATGTCATGTATGTCTGTCTTCATGTCATGCTGAAAGCAAATTTTTGTTTGATTTATATTCGTTTTTTTCTACATTTCTTGCCTTTTTTAACTATCAATACTTACCATTTGGACAAAAAGGCCAGCCAAAAGAATTTTAGAAACAAACATTGAATAAGGAACACAATATTACCATATACCTTCCGAAGGTAGCACAATGAATGATACAACTTTTTGTAATAAAGCGCTTATTTGGGATTAGAGCTGTCCACTGAACCGAACTGTTCATGTTCGTTCGAGTTCGTACGAATTTTAACCGAACATGAACGAACATGAACGAACATGAACAGGTCATTTTCAATTCTGAACAACTTGAACCGAACTTGAACGAACATGAACACACAAAATGTTTCCGAACGTTGTTCAATTAATTCAACTGGTTCATAAATGCGATCTGTTCCTGTTCGTTCAAATTCTACACACTTGACGCCATCTATATGATTTATCAACGTATGAATTTCTTGCATGAAAGTGATTTATCAATGTACATTGTCTATACCAACGGAAACGGCAAAAAGATACGATTTGTCGTTTGCATTCCGTAATGGTGTATGTGCTATTCAGTGTATAAATGATAGAGATCACTTCCAATGTAACGTCGCACGATTTATGCCGTAGTCCATTAGTCGATAGTTGATGTACTTGCCCACGGCATAGAAGTCCACTTTCTCAATTTTGTTTGATATTAATTTAAATTCACACCTTACTCGAGTAGAGACAATGAATGGTGTAAGAGACAATGAATTTCTTTGTTGAAGCGACTTCAACACTGCTTCATTTTCTGAGAAAAACAACTGAACAATTGTTCGGTTGTATTTGAATAATAGGAATTTTCGATATAAACAAAACCTATTCGAAATATTGTTGCTTACTTAATTGTTGTATTGAACAGTTCAATTTGGTTCAGTTAATTGAACAATATTTGAACGAACATGAACCGAACTAGAACATCTTGAACAAACTGAACTTGAACTCGAACGAACATGAACACCCTTTTTTCTCTTTCGAACAAATCGAACCGAACCCGAACGAACATGAACATAAAAGTGAAACCATTCTCGAACATGAACGGTACATGTTCGGTTCATGAGCAGCTCTAGCTACAATATTGAAGATAAACTAATATTTAGAAAAGTGGATTAAACCGCCATAGGTATACTATTATAAAAAAATCGCATGCATTGTCTTCACATAGTTCCCAAAAAAAAAAAAAAATAAATACAATTCCATCACAACACGAAAAGACCTAAAATAAATACAGCCAAACACATGTAGTTGATGGTTTTCTTTTTTTATTTTTCACAATTGCTTACAACAATCCAAACAAGTTCATTCTGTCATTTATTTTAATATCTATTTAAAGCTACTTTACCATTTGATGCGAATGCATGCACATCTAATCAAGTATGGCGAATTCGCAAAAACGTAATAAAAAAAAAAATAAAAAAAAATCAAAAATACAAATAAAAAAAGATGCTTACAATTACGGCTAACTACAAATTTTTAGTGGTAGCATTTTGGTTGTTTCAAGTTGTAATACACGAAAATTGCGATATTTTTCTTCCATCTTGCTTGTTTTTAAAAATCTCATATTTTTGTTTCGACAATATTCTACTTGATTTTTTAGTTTTTTTAAATTTGATTTTGTGGAAGAAAAACGAGCATTAAAATTGAGATATTATCGTTTGATTGTAAGTATCTAATTGTAAATTGTATTATTTTGTAAAAAAAGGACACAATTGTTTTAGTGTTAAAAATTTCAAAAAAGTGAAATTTTGTACGTTAAAACTGCCACAAATCCAAATTAAACACACTTATTTGAGAATATGTAAATATCTAAAAAGTAGACTATGAGTGAAAGAAGAATAATCTGTTTTGAGCAATGAGCAATCAAATGTGAGTAAATCAATGTGCAATGTGCATTTATGACTTTTTGTTTTTCGTTTCAAAATTATTATTCTCAATGCTTGATTGAATTTGCAAATCAATATTTTCTTCTGCTTACTCCAAAAGACTGCTTAAACCAATTGTATAAATTAATTATTTCACCAGTTTGTTTGTTTGTTCTTTTTTTGCTTCTTCCAATTCAACACATCATTTTGAGTGTGAATTTTTGGCTCTAAATAAACCAACTTATAATGATATTTCTTAAATATAAAATTGAACTAAATAAATATTATTGTTAAAAACACCGTAATTTGTTCGCATTTATCGGAATAATTATGTTAAATGTGCGCCTTAATAAAAAAATTTCATGGAATAGAATTCAACTAGACAGTTTGTGTGTGTGTGTGCGTGTGTGTGTGTATGGGTGGCAAACGAGATTAAGTTTGACTTGGAAAAGAGAAAAAGTATGAATTATTTTTTTCTTGCGCGACTTCGGACTTTGACTAAAAAAGTTCATTTTTTTTTTTTTTTATAAAATATAGATTTTTGTTTTGTTTTAATATCTCTGATGATTTACTTTCTTTAAAAAAAAATCGTAAGCGTAAGAGTTATATAGCTCATTAGGTTAACCGAACGAGGACAATTGAATTCGGTAACGTAGCGAGGGCAAGTCAATGGATTTGTCTTTTTTTTTCTTTTGCATGCATATTTATTAAAATTTATTTGAACACTAACATCGATTTTTATTTCAAGGACATGATTCTTTTTGAGTAAGCAATATATTTAAAATTGTCACTGTCACTTTATATCTATCAAGTCTAAATTTACGATTTTTAAATTTTTTTCTCTTGTTTTGGTTTTTTGTTTTGTCGTTTTTTTTTTTTTTTTTTTTTTTTGTCGTTGAACCCTCCTTTTTCGTCCTTACCTCCGATTTAAAAAAAACTTACTTGACATTTGCATATTCTTATATAAATGGAAATTCTCGATATATCGAAAAAAGAATATTTAAACATTTAAAAAATCCAATTTGGATTGCATGCATACACAAACAAATAATATCAGCGAAATCGCTTGTTTTTTTTTTCTTTACACAAAAAGAAAGGGAATTTTAACTTTGGTTTTTTTTTTCTTGTCTTTTCTCAATTTTTTTGTTGCAATGGCGATTTTCGACTGTCCAAGATCCACGAATAACAAGCTTATGAAGCGAACTGTAGCGATGTAATCATTTTTCGTACATTTCCATTACACTCTTTGTCTGTGTCATTTAAATCATAATCCAGTTCTTGGATGGCCGCTGATAACACTGTCTCGTCTACTCGTAATGGCTTTCTAGTTGATACTTCGAAATATCTATAAAAAAAAAAAAAAATAATACAATAGAGTTTTTGCATAAGAATTTGATTTTTCGCACGATGATTTTGTATAAAATGTTCGGTTTCAAATGAAAATCGCGAAATTCGCAAGAATTGTTTTCAAAAATGTGTGTTTTTCGCATGAAATATTTTTTTTGTTCTTAAATAAAGATTTCAATTGTTCGGCTTACTTGCTACTTTTATATTTATCCTGAATTGCTTGTTGCTGAGAATCAATGGCCGCCATATGTGATTCACTTAAATGTAGAATTAAATCAGTCAATTTATGGATTTGGAAATTGGTATGTTGTTCAAGACGTGCCGACCAAATGGGCATATTGTAATTGAGACGGGCCAATGCAATTGCAGCTGCCGATATCATTGATGGTGTGTATTGTAAATATGGTTCAGCTTCCAACAGTGATAATTCACATAAATACTAGATGAAAAATGGACAAAAATTTAAAAAATTTTAAATAGATTTTCATAAATATTCGGAAAAAAATTTCTTCTTCAATTTAAATGAAGAAAAAACATTGTTTTATTTTCAAAGGAAAAAAAATTCTTACTTGTGCCATAAATTTCACATCTTTTGGAAGGTCTTCGATAAGTGGATAGGCGTTGAGAAATACAGATGTGGTCGGAACGCATAGATCGAATGTCAACACTTTCAAAATGAGCTGTTCCATGCGAAGCACTTGTTTTTTAGTATATGTATTATCGGTGATATAAACAAATTCACCAACGTCTGGTGGATAAATTTCTTCATACTTAGCTGCAATGAACATGGCAGCAGTGCCAACAAGTTGTAATTTTGCACGAACAACGGACATTACACTGAGAAAACGATCAATGTATGAAACGGCCAAGCATAATGTTTCATTTTGTAAACGATACTCTTCACCAACTTCAACCAACCAATCAACCAAAATAGTACGCATCGAATGGCTTATGTCTTGTTGTTTACGCATATACATTGGCTTTGGTCGATGGCGCATTTCTGCTTCACGCAAATATTCCTATTGGAAATTATTAATTTACTTGTTAATTGCATGATGAATCACAATAGTTTTTTTTTTTTATTTAAAATAAATCTCAAGGATCATTGCGAAAAAGCTAAACAAATCGGCAAAAATGCTATTTTCCACTGAGCTCATGTTAAGAATTTAAATTATTCAAGAAATAGTAGGCCCTGGGTCAAACTCATCGCTATAATAATAAACATTTATTTCTAATTTGGAATGAAAATGTTACTAAAACTGTTATTTCGAAGTATTTTGAGGGGAAATTTGATTTCAATCAAAAATGTATTCATTTGAAATAGTTTTATTTTTTTTTTTCTTCTTTGAAATATACTTGAAAATTACAGAAAAATTCAAACAAATAATTATAAAATGATGTTCTTGCCTCATGTCACTCAAAAACTCATGTTTTTAAATAAATGTGTAAGAACCGAAAGAAAATTCCCAAAATATGCATTAAAAATCCAAAAAGAGAAAAGAAAATATTTTAATTACCAAAATGTCATCACGATATTCTTCGACTTCGAAGAATTTTTCGAGATCATCTTCAGCTCCAAATCGTTTTGCTGATGTGGCCGCAAGTGCTGCATCGCTAATAGATTGATCATCAACCGTTATAGTTGATACATTTGCATCATTCTCAATGAGTGATTTATCAACTGACATCGGCGACAAAATGTCTTGCATGCATACTGACGTATCAATATCTGATTTAAGCTCTTGTAATGGCAATCTAATATAAGCAAAGAAAAACAAAATCAAAAAACGGAAAACAAATTTATGAAAAAATTGCGATGACGTCAAAAAATAAATCAACGTCGAATGTCAAAAATGTCAAAAATGACCAAGATGATTTTCAACAAATAGAACAATTCATAATACAAATTAAATGAAAATAACTGTAAAATGTCTCTTACCTCATGCCAGAGAAGCTGCAGTTAGTGATAACATGATCGACTTCATCATCATCATTTTGCGGTGGTTGATTTTCATCGGTGATTTGTTCATCAACTGTGGTACTTGTTACACTAACAAATGCTTTGTATGTTTCGGTCACCGTTTTAACATGATGAACTTTTGGTTCTACATTTTCATCGTTTGTCTTTCCAACGGTATTTTTATTCGGCAACACATTAAATGCCTGGAAAAAAATGTTTTTTTAACATTTCATAAAGAAAATTGCAAATTTTTTCTAGAATCGGATATATTTTTTTTTTTTCACTCAAGAACAATAATACGAAAAAAGATATGGAAAGCAAATTAGAAAGAGAAAAAAACGTATGGATACTGAAAGCAACTCATTCAACGGCACTCTCAGAAAGTGTTCTCATATAAAATTGTGTGCGCATGTTGCTTAAGTCTTAGCAAAGCGAAAAAAAGTGATTTTATTTATGACCATTTAATAGCTGCCATCAAAGTAGAATGCAACTGCTGTTCTTCGCACAAGCACAAGAACAAAATCATTTTGATTTACGGTGTTAAATTGTCAACAATATCTTTTTCAAAGTGATGAAAATTTTTTAACAAAATATTCTCATGAGATCGATTTGAAGCAAAAAAAAAAAAAAAAAAAAAAAAAAGAGAAAAAAGTCTTCGTCATTCAAGTGCAAAGTGGTTAATTGTTATCGTGATCTTACTGTTTTCTGTGCATGCACTGTGGTTGCAGCAACATTTCGCCCATTATCGTTGTTCGCATTTTTTAAATAAGCGAACGTTGTTCGCAATGGTTGCTTTTCAAATTTATTGTCAGTTTTACCAGCAATATTGTTGGTATTTTTACGATGATGGTCCTTTTTTTGGACCGCGTCCAAAACATTGTCGATATCTTCATGGATACGAAATGCCGTCGCCATTTTTCTTTTATATTTTTTTTTTCTTTTTTCTTCTTCTTCTGCTTTGTAGTTCACACACGGTTCAGTGTTGTGTTGTTGTTGTTGTTGTTCTTCCTTTAACTCGTTTGATTTTTTTTCTTTTTGTAATTTTCGTTGGTTTTGGTTTCCGTAGAAAAAAAATCAACGGATTCCCGAAATCACAAAAAAAAAAAAAAAAAATAATAATAATAATTGATGATTTTACCGCCGAATAATATAAAGTCAAATGCGCAGAATTTCTAGCACGCGCATTCACACACGGATGTCAAAGAAATAATGCATCGAAATTCTTTTAATTTCCGTGAACACAACGACTTACGTATTTGCTTTGAAATTTTTTTTTTAAACAAAAAATTACACAATCAATAGTATTTCAACTTTTACTATTTTTATGCATATCAAATTAAACACAAATTATGCTTTAAACACAAAATAAAAAAAAAATAATAATTTATGTTGATGCGCATATACGAGATTTACAATTCCATTTGATGCTTATGCTATGGCTTCTTCAACACTCACTAGTTGTGCGCGCTTGAAATCGGTTGTGTTTGAACAAAAAAAATTCAAAAAAAAAAAAAAAAAAATGCTCTACAGGACCAACAGTCAGAGCGAGAGCTAATCATTACACATCACTTGAATTGCATGCAAACGATAGAGACAAATGCATTGATGGTTGAGAATACAACACGCACACACACATCCATCTATTCCAGTCAATACGTACGCGCATCACCACCGTATCACTACCACTTGCGCGTCACACTAAAATTTCGTTTTTATACGTTTTTGTTCCTTCTTATTTATACATTCAATATATTTGTATGAGTATGCGTGCATGTGTTTGTTCAGCGCTTGTGACCATTAGCATGTGTTCTACTGCTGGAATGATGTACACACATTGCCTTGTATTTTGGCTAATAAAACGTTCAAAGCCTGTGGTGAGAAAAAAAAGGAATACAGCAAGGGTTTGAAGTATTGTCCAGATGCTTATTTGACATTATTAATGTTTTTTTTTATGAATTTTTACTTTAAAAATTTATTTAATTCTCTTTAAAAAAATATATATATATATATTTTCCCATCAAAAAAGCTTTTTTCAATAGATTTTATGATTTCTTTCTTGATTATAATGGTAAAATTCATTTTCATAAGAAATGTTTATAAATAACATTGTGTAATCCGAACATTCTGTAATAAATGTTACATTGTATTCATGATGCACAATGTAAAACTTCAAGATTCCTCAACGTATTTCATAAACATTTAAATGAAATTCCTCCGAATAAATTGTGTCAATGTCAATTTTAGACAGAATAGACAAATGCATGAATGAATGTCACTCACGTGTATCAAAACATAGGTAAAAACAATAGCATCGTTAACCGTTTGCGTTTTAAAAAGTTAATTTCTAGTGTGTGTACCGCAAAGACACCGTCAAAAATTCATAAATTATGGCCGAACAGTACAAGTATGTTTTATGTTTATTTGAAAAATTGTTTTTTTTTTTTTTTTTTTTTTTGAAATGAGAGACATAACCCCAAACAATTATTTTCAGAACGATTCATCCGATCAAATATTACCGGAATTATATCGCACATGATAGTCGACCAGATGGTAGAGAATTTGAAGCATTCCGACCAATTCGGATAAATATCAAATCAATTGGCACAGCCGATGGATCAGCTATTGTTAAACTAGGCAGCACAACTGTAATTTGTGGTATTAAAGCAGTAAGAATGTGAAGAGATATATTCAAATATGCAAACAAAATGCACACGATTTTTTTTTTTTTGCAATTTTCAGGAATTATCAACGCCAAGTGTTGAAGACCAAGATAAAGGATTTCTTATTCCAAATATTGATTTAACACCACTTTGTTCGCTAAAATATCGAACCGCCAATACAAGTGATGATGCTCAAGTCTTAACATGCAATTTAAATAATTTAATTAAAGATGCAAATTGGATTGATCTTAAGAAATTGTGCATTGCTAAAGAGAAACTTGTTTGGACACTATATTGCGATATTACATGCATTGACTATGATGGCAGCATTTTGGATGCATCTGTTGTTGCATTGTGTGCCGCCTTGAGAAGTTGTAAGTGAACAAGAACAAAAAATGGGTGATAAGAGCTCGTTCGTAATTCAAACTCCAGTTTTTGTTGGATATTTTCTAATGAACCACTTTTCTATTTCTAGTAACATTGCCAAAAATACAGTATGACAATGAAACTGGTAATTACACAGTACATCAAATAGATCGATCACCATTGGAATTATCCGAATCTTGCCCAGTTTGTACAACGGCCATGATATTTGATGAGTACGTTTTATCTTTTTCTTTTTGTTTAGTTTAAAACGATTTTTAATGCAAATACTAGTATAATGTTTTGCATGAAAAACTTGTTTGCTAAAACAATATTTCGTACATAAAAAAATTAATTATCGAGTGAAAAATTGAAAATCAATGAAAAAAATATTGCAGAAAAACAGTATTCGCTGATCCTGATGCAGAAGAAGAAGAGCTGGCCACATCATTAATCACAATTGCCACATGCAATGGTGAAATTTGCTTAGTGTTAAAACCAGGTGGTGCATCAATAACCGAGAAACAATTTGAGACCTGCCTAAAATTAGCATTAAATCGTGAACAATCCATTTGTAAATTGATTTCATCAATTCTAAAACAAGAATAAAAATGATTTTTTTCTATCTATTCTAAAAGAATGGAATGCATTTGTTTTTATTCTGCTTTTAGTAATTACAGCTCAAAAACAATTCATCCAAGTTTTATCATGATGATTTTCTCAATGTATGTCACATGGTTACTTTTTATGAAATTTCAAGCAAATTATATCTTTCACCCGCTTCAAATAATGGTGCTACTTCTTAGCCAATGATGGAACGATGATAAAAGATTACTTAAATTCGATTTTAAATCTTCAAAATCACTGCCAATTCTGAGTATTTATTTGAAAATAGTTTTTACTCCATTTCGAAGGAATCACTTCAACATGAACAGATATTTTCTCATTCCTAATTCTGTTCTCCCATTGATCCTCACGCAACAGGCCCGAAATCATACGCAAAACTTTTATATCAGCCACTTCTAAACCATAAATTAAATTGCTCGAATCGACCCAGCTGTCGCTACCATATGTGAAATTTGGTCTGAAGATTGACCCATGAATCATCAACTTTGTCTCCTTACTCAACTCTCGCTTATTGAAAACATGTGACTTAAGTTGAGCAACAACTTTATTACCATGGGCGAGGGGGGGGGGGGGGGGGGGGGGTCGGGGGGGTCATGTTCTTGCCATTCACTCTGCGATGTTCAAATTCCTTATCCAGCTTGCCGTCTTGAAAGAAGATGCAGCCTGAATATTTGAATTGAGACACTTGCTAAAGCGCACTCCCATTCAACAGACAATTCACTTGCTTCCGATTTTTCCCAATAGGCATAACCTGTGTCTTCGAGCTGCGAATGGTCATTCCGAAGTTCATACAAGCCGCTTCTAGATCGCTAGATAAATGAAATATCGTGTTCAACAAAGAGTTTCATATTGTTGATATTTTTTTAGCAAATCCAATTGAGAAACGAATAAATAAAGACATAAAAAGACGTACATATATGTATACAAATTGCAAATTGTTTTTTCAAAAAACTGACACAAAATGATAAGTATTGTAGTCCACAAAACTATTTACTAGATCGAAAGGCGAGTATGTAAAAGTCATCGGATTTTCAGTCTTTTTGAAAATGATAAAAGATGAAATCAAAGTTGAATAGCTTGTTGAGATCCATAACATTATCAATGGACGGGTTATTTTACATAATTTTCATTCGATTCAGGAAATAAAAAAATCCAATGAAATATATTTTCTTTTCCCATTTATCAGACATTTGGATTTTGATTATTGGTGAAATTAATTCCATTCGAACTATTAATGTTAAGTTTTTATTGCTTTTCGAAATATTTTTTTAAATAACAGAATAATTAGCATGTTAGGTGAACATTGTTTTTATAAAGTGGCAAAATTTCAGGTGGTTTTGAGAAAATAATTTATTTTCATTTCTTACGAGCGAATAGTTCGTTTAAAACTCTGATTAAAGTAGTATGAAAAAGCGGGTTATTGCAAAACCGGTTTTTGCCCCGCCCACAAAACGACTATTTCTCCTCTCTTCTCCTTCTTGAAACCAGTTTCAACGGGTCTGCTTACTATGTATTTTGTTGTTGTATTTCTCTTTCTCTCTCTCTCTCTCTCTCTCTCTCTCTCTCTCTCTCCATGACAACAACAAGAACGTGAAGCAATCGCCGTCGTTTTTTCAGCTGGCCAAAACCTTCTGCGGCAACATAATAAGAAAGAAGCAAAGCAACGTTGATTTGGGCTTGGACGAGATCACCAATCGATTGGCTTCACTGGCAATTTGTTAGAGTTTAAACCACATGTTCATACTTACATTGAATAATATCATTGCATACCTCTTTTGTACTACTGTATGGTATCTAATTAATCTAAAGTATAGTCTCACGTTGAATTGGTTCAAGATTGGCCTTACTTAAATTTATGCAAAAGAATTTCGCAATTTTTACGTAGATTTTGATTGATTTTTAAGGGCATTGATTCAAAATATGTTTCAAAATTTCTCAATAAAATGTATTCTTTATTTCAAATGGAGGAAGATATTTTGTATGTTCGATCGTTAAAGAGTCTGACACACTTGATTATTGTATGACAAAATAATTCAAACATTTTTTTGTTTTTCAAAGCTCAAAAAACTCATATGGTTGCAAAGCATATCTTTTATCTGAATAATAAGTAATGCATACGGTTTGAATTAAAGGATTTGGACCGACAGGAACATTATTTATAAAAGCACCGGGCGCAAACGAGTGAAATGCCCAAGGGTACTGCACTTTAGTTGCTCGACGTGTGTCAAAGAGTGTTTGCCAATTGTCGAAAGCAATTGCATTTTCATGTACAAATACACCTCCATTTGCGGTTAAACTTTGAACAATACTAGTCTTATTTGCCTGAAAATTTCCTAACTGTACAAATTTATCTGTATAAGTTAAAACTAAAAGTGGATCGTCCTCATTCGGTGGTTGTTGTTTGAGCCAGTTTGTAACGGGTGGATCCAATTTCAGATGATGGCCAAGTTCTTCAGCTGTGAATGATGTTTCGTCACTCGCACCTGACTCATTTGATGAACATCCTAGCGAATTATCCAAAACAGAATCAGCAACTGTTTTAGCGACGCACAGTTGGTATTCGACCAACAATTTGATTGGATAGCCAATGAATTGAGAGTGCTTGGTGACGATTTGCTTGATTTTGCTCTCTTCCAAGTACTCGGTTTGATCTTCTTTGATGTGAAGAACGATCTTGGTACCACGGCCCAATGGTTCGGTGTTGTCAGCGCGAATGGTGAATGAACCGCCGGCTGATGATTCCCAAATGTATTGTTCATCATCGTTGTGTTTCGATGTGACAGTGATTTTGTCGGCAACCAAGTAGGCTGAGTAGAAACCGACACCGAATTGACCAATTATGCTGATGTCAGCGCCAGCTTGCAAGACTTCCATGAATTCCTTTGTGCCGGATTTGGCGATTGTACCAAGATTGTTGACCAAATCGGTTTTGGTCATACCGATACCAGTATCGATGATGGTGAGGGTACCAGCGGCTTTGTTTGGAATGATCTTGATGTACAATTCTTTGCCGCTGTCGAGCTTTGATGGATCGGTAAGTGATTCATAACGGATTTTGTCCAAAGCCTAAACGAGAAAAAAAAATCCATCGAAAAAAAACGACCGTTAGTATTCACATTCCGAAAAAAAATTCATCAAATTTGTCACTTTCAAAGACAACCACGAAAAATATCTCGAAAATTCAAATTAAAATTTAAGGAAAAAACGTGAAAAATCATTTGGAAAAAATGTGGCGTCCTTTGCATGCGTTTCAGAGCAAGTGCATCGAATGGAAACGTGTTTTTGCACACCAGCTCATGACTCGTGCAAGAACGACGAAAGTGTAAAAACAAAATAGACGCATTCGATTCTGAACGAAAAAAAAACATGTGTGTTGGTTCTAAAATTATACTTACATCAGATGCGTTTGAGATCAATTCACGAAGGAAAATTTCTTTGTTCGAGTAGAAGGTGTTGATGATCAATGACATAAGCTGAGCGATTTCAGCTTGGAAAGCGAAAGTTTCAACTTCTTCGGCCATCTGTAAATGGGGCCAAGGAAAAAAAAGAGTTAGTCACATTGTTCTAGGAAAAAAAGTGATATGACGAAATAAAAATGGTGTGTTCAACGGCAAAAAATGTTCGTATTGTGAATTATTTTCAGTAGGAAGGCAGCATAGAGGTTTCGACATTTTTTATTCAGAAATGCACAATTCAATGTTTTATCATCATAATGAATAATTCCCAACAGCCATGAAAAAAATTAAATGATCCAACAGCCGTGAACGAAAGTGAAAAAAAGTCGGTGTGTCTGCACCATAATGAGAATGTTCGCGAAGGCTTCTATGACGCGCACCTAAAATGCAATCAATACCATAGCAACGGACAGCGGCGAAAATAAAAAATACTGAATTTTCTTCACAGCAAAATGAAATTTACCGATGAAATTACTTTTTAAAATTGTGAAATAGAAAAATCAATGATTCTATGCACCGAATGGATCGATTACATGAAGCACGTTTTTTTCGTGTAAATCGTTACACGATGCTTCCCAAACGTTCCCACATTGAACCGGCAAAATTGACACAATTTAAATGTAGATAAAAATTTCAAACTCAGCGAAAAATTGACACACCGATTTTTTAAACTACGAAATAAAGAAAAAAATGATGAAAATATTGTATACACACCTTGAGTAAGTTTAATCACTTTGTTTTAAAAAAAATCGCTTGTAAATTGCTTTCTATTCAATAGAAATGATTCGCATTTTGTTTAAAAGTAGTTGGTTTTCAGCTGTGTTTCTCTTGGGTAGCAGTTCACTTTGCTTGTTCAATTCAATGCTTTCATTTTAAGGTGAATTATGACTTTTGCCGAGGTATTCTTCGAAAAACATGTCGCCATCGTATTGACTGTTCGAACAGTCAAATGTCAACGTTTCCTAGCACTTACTTGACGTTCGAAATGGTAGATGGCTCCACCGTATCGCCAGCATGACTATGAGGATTTTTCAATAATTTTCATAAAATTTCCATTAAATGCATTGCTAAAAAATGTAAATTACATCAACGATTCCATTTAGAAAATCATGCATAATTTTTCATTGTCATATATTCGCATTTTCATCGATGTCATTGAAAAAAATTCCGTCGTCGGTTTACACATTCGTTAACCGAGATTTCGAAAACAACTAGATTATAGTAAACAGAAACCGAATGATGCATCATGAATTTTTTCGAAAGTATTGTAAACAGTGCCAATGCTAGGAAATTATCGCCGCTTTTTTTTGAACATTGCGTTTTAACCATGGCAGTCTAGAACATTCATGTGTTTGTTAATACCACAAACCGACTTATCATGAACAAAACGGAATGTAACGAATCACATATGAATTCGGTGAAATGTTCTACAAAGTTCTTTGGTTTTGAAATGACTGTATAATTCGTGTTTGTGCGATAATATCACAAATAAACAGTTGAAATCTTAAGCAACGATAAATTGTTTATTATTTCAACGGAAAACGAAAAGATGTTTTATTGAAAATCTTCTTATTCTAATACAAAATTTAATTTGCACTTGCAAATGTTTTCAATGTGCATCTATTCATCATCAGGCGAGTGTAAAAACTATGCAATGAATAGATGCATATTTGAAAATGTTTGCAAGTGCAAATTGAATTTTGTATTAGAATAAGAAGATTTTCAATAAAACATCAAATTTTCGTTTTCCGTTGAAATAATAAAATAATTTATCGTTGCTTAAGATATCGTTGCTTACATTTCGACAGAATGGTCAAATATAGAAATAGAGGATGAATGAGAGCATGATGTCAGCTGTTGATTTGAGCTCTTTATAATTGCTCAGTATATCATTTACTAACGTACTCACATACGCACTCATATGCAAAAGAATACGGAAGACAACGAATGCAACGACAACGATTATCGCTGTCTCGCTTTCGCTTTCGTTTTCATTCCCTTGCATTCGTTCTGTTCACTTGATGATACATTCCTATGCAATTATCGATCTTCACCAATTAATTAATTGTATGATGGTTCACCTATCTTTATGTTCTGTATAATTAATTAGGGCAGGTGCTCCGTAATGGGTTTATTCTGTGCAAACCGGTTTGCACAGAACTAACCCGTTACATCTACTGTACGCGGCAAAATTTGAAAAAGAAAATAAAGCCAGTAAAAGTACATGTGCTGCGATAGTTGACTACATGCGTTCAGAATGGCAATATAACTATGTCTCCAGTTGTTATAGGTGGTAAATGATCTATCTTGTTATATGCAACCAGGTATTTCGGGTCATTGACTCGTTTCAGTAAGCGGAATCAGATTGGAAAATTCAATTGACTCTACAAAACCTCCAATTGTTTTTCTCTTTTCTTTTAAGGGGAAAGGAACATCTTTTAACCGTCGGAAAAAATCATATATAATCCACATTTTATAACTATCTCAAATTCAGGCTTTAAAAACATCGAT